>KE505755.1:215207-227229 GCA_000441515.1 Elaeis oleifera
CTTCTTTAGATCTTCTTATTTTTTGGAGAAGAGAAAAGGAAAAGAAATCAGATTAGATCTGATTTCTTCCTCCTACCATAAATCTATTTGGTTCCTTTGAGAAGAGAATCAAAAGAAAAAAAGATTTGACAATCCAAGAAATAATCTCTGTCAAAAAACTAGCATCCCGATGAGATCGAAATTTTCAGATTAGATCAGTCTCGAGTGGATACTTATAGAAGTCGGACACTTGTGCGGCTTTAATGGACCTTGAAGATATCTACGGATTATCGGATTGCGGCTTCAACAAATCTTGAAGATATTCACAGATCATCAGATCGCGGTGAAGATCTATCCATGTAAAGATAAAATTATATTTTTATTTCTGCATGGATCTTAATCTTGTATGTAGGATGATGCCTAATTTTATGTTGAGATATGATCTCTATGCATGCTTGATTAGATTATATCTAACTAATAAAAACTCTTAATATTATTTTGACATAAAGTTATCCTAACATAATGTTGACACGTTATGTTGTATGGTTATCTTAAAATGATGTTGAAAATTTTTGAAATTTCTCTTTCACTGCATAATTAGTTTTTGAAATTTTTACGTGCAATCGAAAATCCATATGATAGATTTTCTAATAGTGGTATTAGAGCCATCTCATTATTGCAAGATTAAGATCTAGATTTTAGATCTAAAATTATTTCAAATCTGCAATTATGAATCCTTATGGAAAGGAGATGTATATCAACATCTAAATATTATTTTAGATCTGAAAATTTGAATTATTGAAATTCATGTGATAGATTTCATGATCTGAAAATCAATTTTTAGATTATTTTATGTTCATGTATTATTTCAAGTTCTAAAATTATTTTAAGATCTGAAGATTTTGATTTCTTATGTTCATGCATCTAAAATTCGATATCTACTTTTTGATGTGATGTGAATCTTGTTAGACTAAATTTTATCTATATTATATATTCATGCATGAGATAATATTCACAGATAGAGATTCATCTTGATGTGATATGTGATGATATAGATATTTTCAAATTTGAGAAATTTGATTGAACATAAGACAAAGTTTTATAAATCAATCTAAGATCATTCTGATATAAAATTGCCCTAGCATGATGAGGCTCATTATGTGGTATGGTTGTCCTAGGATGAAAAGAGATTGATACATAATACACCATAAGAATTTAGCATGAACATAAGGACTATATGATAGTTATGTGTGTATTTTTATGGATGCATGCAGTGATCTTCATGAATCACTACAAATCTTTGGAGAGGATTGTATCATGAATACACTTTAGATTGGTTTGTAATTTTGCAATATGTGGTGGTGGAACCAATGGACTGAATTAATTTGGAACTTATTAATCAATTGGTGTCTAGGACAAGTGATAAAATGGTGGTTACTTAATTAAGACTGTTACTTATGCATGGAGAGCCTCTCATCAATCTTGAACTTACCTTACCAATTTGATCGATTAAGTTGTTTTGGGTGCCTAGCATTGAGTTCACTACACATGTTGCATTTGCACCATGATTCCGATCTTGGTGAACCAAGTGAGGATCTTTCAATTGGATCCTTCATAATTATAGATTTATATAAGATATAAATTAAATAATTAAAAAAAGAGATCTAAATTAGATCTCCTCACATATATTAAGTCCAGCAATCTTCTATTGCTGTAGCTATACATATATTAATTGATGTATAATCCAGGGGTGGTTATCTTTACTTCATTACTTTTATCGATGATTTTTACGGTATGGGTATATGTGTGAGACACAAATCTGAAGTCTCAAAAAGCTCAAAAAATTCAAATATGAGGTAAAGATGCGAATTAGAAAATCCTTAAGATTTTTCGGTGAGATTGAGGAGGTGCATACCTTAGTAGGAGTTTCTAACCCATCTTAAGAAAAATGGTATAGCCACACAATGGACTCTTTTTGGTATACCTCAATTCAATCGGATGTTGGAAAGGAAGAAAGGGATCCTATTTGATATGGTCTAATCCATGATAAACATCACTGATCTTCCCTTATTTTTTTCGAGATAAGCTTTACTACTGAATAGTTTCCTCTAAGTCTATTCCTATCACACCATGTGAGATGTGGCATGATGAGGATATCCGGCCCATGTCAAGTGACAGCAGGTGAACAAATTAGAGGTTAGGTCTATGCGAGCTCATTTCTAAAGTATCCTAAAGAGTTTAGGGGATACTACTTTTACTTCCCAAAGTATTACAATATGATTGTGATCCGATATGTTATGTTCTTGAAGAAATAGTTTATCCAAGATAGAGATAGTGAAAGAAAAATTGAGCTCAAAAAGAAGGTCTCTAAAGAGCAACAAGACATAGAATCTATAGAACCTATTCATATTAAGCCAGTACATGTAGTACCTCCTTCAACTCATAGATCGAGTAGAATCTCTCATCCTACTAAAAGATACTTAGGTATTCTAACAGAGAATGTAGAAAAAATATTTTTCATGGGAGACAGAAAATATGGAGATGATCCCAAAATTATTATGAGGTGATGTTAGGCATCAATTTCGAGAAGTGATTAAATATAATGAAGTCAAATTTGACTCGATGCATTCCAATCAAATCTGAACCATAGTAGATCCACCAGTAGGTATAGTACCTATTGGATTCAAATAGATCTACAAAAGGAAGAGATATAAAAGTAGAGACTTTTAAAGCAAGCATCTCGGAATTAGAATACTTGATGTGATCAAATGATTTGATCTCATCAAGAACAAGGAAGAAACATATGTTTATAAGAAGGTCAATGGGAGTATTGTTACATTCCTCGTATTATATGTAGATTTCATCCTTCTAATTGGGAATGTTGTTCCCATACTGATTTTGGTTAGAATATAGTTGTTTAAAATAATTCTTCATGAAAGACCTTTGGAAAGCATCCTATAAAAGTCTATGAGATAGATCTAAGAGGATGCTAGATCTTTCACAGAAGATGCACACAGAGAAGGTGCTGAAAGAGTTCAGCATGAAAATTCCAAGAGGAGTTTCTACCCTTTAGGCATGAGGTGATATCTCCAAAAGATATGTCCCAACATATTTATGGAGATACAGTACATGAGCTAGATCCCTTATACTTTAGCTATAGAGAGACTCATGTATGCCATGCTATGTACACAGAATGATATATCTATTGCTGTGAGTGTCACAAGCAAATATCGATTAAATCCAAACTGAGAGCATTGGATAGTTGCGAAAATATTTTTAAATACTTGAGAAGCACTTAGGATATGTTCATGATCTTTAAAGAAGAAAAGTTGAGGATATCAGGATTCATAGATTCAAACTTTATGTCTGATGTTCATGATAGAGAGTCTACATTAGGATGTATTTCTTATGCAATGAAGATCGATAAATTGAAAGAGTTCAAACAATTGATCATTACAAATTCTAGAAGCTGTATATATCGTTGCTTATGCGGTAACTAGGAAAGCCTTCTGGTTAAAATGGGTTTATTGCAGAACTAGGTGTAATGTTATTAGATGGTACAATATTGTACTACGACAACATAGGCACCATTGCTCTAGCTAAGGAGCCCAATGTTAGATGTGTGACCTAGAAAGTCAATTGTTGGCTGATACATTATAATTTTTAGGATATAAGTTTGTACTTGATTTATTAAATTAAAATTATGGATAATTATTTTATTCTAGAGTAATGTGTCCTAAAATTATCCAAGGAGTTAATGGTCAATGACACATATTTTCAAGAGTTAAGAATTTAAGACATATGTCATTATAGATTAATTTCTAAATTATTTTCAGTCGATAATCATCACGGAGATGGTGATTGAACCGACTAGACTAGTGCATGGATCGCTTCCTTTTTGATAGATGGATCTTAAGTCTACAGTATGGAGATACTGGAGTAAGAGTACAGGTGGTTGTTAGAAATAATGATACTGAGTGTGATCAAGAACGAGAAGTCACATAGATAGCTACTCACTCATCAGTGACTTCTCGATACTGTAGTTATGTGAGTGATTCTTTGACCTATGGTGCATCGGTCTTTCACCTTGACAGTACTGTAGTTTGACTACACTATAACTCAATCTTCTAACCATATAGAGCCTTGAGGTATATGTTGGCTACAGTATGTTCATTGCAGAAATTGGGTTGCAGTAAGATAGGATCTATCGGCCTTAGTAGTTAAGGAGTAGTCCTATGCGACCTAAAGAGACTAAGTCCATAAATGTATGGCCATAGTTACGTGATTATAGAAAAGAGTTTTCATGAGATTTATAATTAGACTCGAGCTAACTAAGTCTGACATATGATGGATGCTTAGAGTTTGACGAAATTCCATGACCTACATCCTGTTGGGACTCTCGATAGAAGAATTTGATCACACGGTAACTACACCTAGGGGTTCATCTTTCTATTATATTGGGTTGCCACTACATATTGTTACATGTCACTGATGGATTATGAGAACTTACTAAGATCATTTTCGGATTAACTATCCTTATTGGGGGTGAGTTGGATTTGTTTCAGTCCATCGAAAGGAGTTTCGGTGATACTGTGATAGAGATCATAGTATGTCTCACTACCAGATAGAATAGAATCTGAGGGGTCATACATAAAAAGAGCATGACCTGATTAATAGCTTGAATCATAATCAAATTATCAATTGAATTGATGATTTGAATCTAGAAACTGCTAATTTGTAAAAGTTACAAATTTAGTAACTACTAGTTGTTAGCATAAGGGACTTAATTGTAAGTATTGCAATACAATTGGATCTGATTAAATTATGGCTCAAGTTCTAATTAATTTAAATTGGATTTAATTTAATTGAGCTTGAATTAATTTAAGGCTTATTGGGTTTAATTATCTAAGTAAGGCTTGGATTTCAATCCTGATTGGATCAGGTTTGACAGTCTTTTCGAATTTGATTCGAATCGGGCTTGAATTTGATTCGAATCGAATCAAATTTGAAACCAATTAAATTAGGAGCTTAAAATCATATTTGATTGGGTTTCTCTCTCTTATCTGGCTGACTAAATGAAGATAAGGGTGTTGAAAGTCATGCCCCTTCTCTCGCATGCATGAAAGGGTGAGAAGGCGCCTCCCCTTGGGTGTTAGGCCTCTTCTTGATGGGGTTTGATCATAATTTAATTTAATTTAAATTTGAATAGATTAGGATCAGATCCTATTAGGTTGAGGCATTGAAAATTGAATTTTGTGTGACAAATAAAGAAGGGCCTATGCATGCGTGACATACTTCTTGGGTGGTTTTCTGACTTGCCGCAACATCTCAACGCCTCCCTCCTTTCTTCCACATCCCAATGCCCCACTTATTCTCAGATCTGATCTGAGGTCTAGAGAGAGATTTAGAGAGAGAGAGGAAGAGAAGAGGAAGGATACTTTTTTCTCTTCTTGGCATCTAGTTCAAATCTCGATAGATCAGCACGAAGAGCTCATATTGCAAAGTTTTTTTTCCTTCAAGTTTCAGAAGAGAATCTAGATTCAAGTAAGGAGTGAGGCCTATAAGGTGCTAGCACTTCAGTGGCCTCGATGCTCTGATTAGATTGTCTCTATGTGGATATCAGTAGAGGCCGAGCACTTGCACGGCTACATCAGAAATCTCAAGCATCCGTAGGATCTGATCCGACTAAGACAATGGAAAGCGGTTAAGGTAACAAATTTCTCTTCTAATTTTATTTTTCAGATCTGATATATGTGATTTTATTTCATGCATAAGAACTAGATCCAGATATTTTATGCTTTATATTAGATCTAAAATACATTAGATTAAATTGTTTAATCTACGCTTTCGCTGAAATTTTGTTTTTGAAAAATCTACATGCAAGCATATAAAACACCTAAGCAAATCTAATAGTGGTATTAGAGCTAGATTTCTTTACATAAATAAAATCATTAGATCTGGAATTTATGACCGTGTATGTGAAACATGTGATAGATCTGAATTTTATATATATGATACATGTTGTAAATCTATATTTTATGTCTGTAATGCATGATATAAATCTAGATTAGATTGCCATCTTAGTAGCCTAGTACTCAAAATGAGTACATCATCATGGCCATCCGATCATAAGAGGAAGCAGGCATTAAAATTTTTTCTTACCCAATCGACGGGTTCTTTTATGATGTGTAGAGGTGCTGCTTGTAATGTCTCATGAAGAAGAATTGTGAAAAGAAAAAATTTAATTTCTACAAAATCTTAGATCCAAAATCCTAGGATCTTTTGTATTTGATGCATTTTAAGTTGTTTAGATTTGAAAACTATTTTCATGTCTTAATTAAACTTTTAATAATGTATATTTGATTTGAAAATTGAATCTGTGGCTGGCACGCCTGATGAGTCAACTCAATTTTTGTCTGAGTCGACTCGAGATCCTGATGAATCAGCTCAGTTTGTAAGTGAGCCGATTCAGTTGTGCAGGCTATGGCTATAAGGTTTGTGTTCATCACGGTGAGCCGACTAAGTCTCAGAGTTGAGTCCACTCACTGTGATGAGTCGACTCAAGTCCAGGGTAAGTCGACTCATTTCTGTGGACAGAATATTGTATGAGATACAATCTAATATAGTTTAGATATAAAATTATTTCAACATCTAAACTAACCCATGTTCATAATGCACTTAATTAAGAATTAAGATATGAAATTAAGAGATCTAAAATTGAGAATTTAAGATCTAAAATTTATTGCATAAATATGGGTTTAGGGTGTGAGTTGAATAAATTAGGTCTAGTGATTGACTACTATTAGGTTCTTTGATTAGATCAGATTAGAACCCTTACTGATTTGAGCAGTTGATCAAATTTGATCAATTGTTTATCAAGATTAGGTCAAAGGGGCTCAAAATTGAGCTTAGTTGTAATTGGTCGTATCGATTCACATTTTGATGTGAATTGATTGACTCAAGACCAAATTTGGTTCGGTGGATTAAGCTTGATTAGTTAGACTGACCTATTTGATTCTGATTGATCAATTGGTGTTTAAAGTAAATTTGGCATTTTGACTGATGGTTTTAATTAGGATCATGCTTACTTGGCCAATTCATTGGTATCTAAGGTAAGCATCAGCAGACCCTCCCATCGATCTCACTTATCTGGTCAACTTGGTGGATCATGTCTTGAGTAAGTTTGCTTGGCCATTCGAGTTCACCCATGCCAACTAGGTTGGATCAGACATGAGATGTGCTAACCTCAATAAGATTGATCAGGCATGAGATGTGCTGACTTGAACTAAGATAGATCAGACATGAAATATGCTGACCTAAACCAGATTAGTTAGTCATGAGATGTGTGGACGTGAACCAGGTTAGTTAGTCATAAGATGTGCTGATCTGAACCAGACTAGTCATTTACATGAGATGTGTGCGACTATGTAGAAGAGATCTAAATCAAATCTCCTTAATGAATATTAAGTCTAGTGGTCTTCCACCACTATAGATGTGTGGGTCCTTCTGGGTGTTGATTGTTCTCGATCGGTTACAGTGGTTCAGTTGCATCGAGGAAGATGCAACTATTCTATAATTTGAGATGCTCCAGGTAAGGATGGGGTTGGATCCAATAACTATTAGATGAGGAACTCAATAACGGCTTTATACCTGCTGGTGAGCGGTGGGTCTGACTTAACTAAGAAGTGAGGTCAATAACTGTTAGTTGAGTCCACATAACTTAGAGATCGAATCGCTGCAACATGCATGAAATGCATTGGATAAGAGTTATCCACCATTGGTTTAGTATACCACCAACAACTATTAGGTGAGGTGTATACAAATCGGTGGGACCACAATACCCACTAGCAACCCTAGTCGCATAGGGGTTTTCACTTTCCAATCCAAGGAGTGTTGGGATCTAAAGAAATAATGGGAGTCTAATTTGCTTCTTAAAATTCCTAGAATAATTTTAAAATATAGCACAAACATCCAACTAAAATCCTCTTCTCTTTTCAGTTCATTACTCAGCTTCAAACCCCATAGCACGAACAGAGTCCAAATGGACTGGGACTCTCTCAAATTGCAATAGTTGCTAAATTATTTGATTTGATCAAATATTGGGATTAGATCCTGATCAAGTTAAATCGATTTAATTTGATTAGATTCAAGTTTGATTTTGACTTAGACTAAGTTTCATTACTCTAATATGATTGGACTTAATAAGTTTTTGACTTATCTTGAAATCTAAATCTAATTTGATTGACCAAGTCCAAGATACAACTAATTGATCGAGAAGAGCTACAAAAACTGGCTTAGGACTTCAGAATGGTTTTGAACTTTGGAATGGATTAGGGAATGTTCTAGACCAAGATTTTTTGTGTTACCAAACCGTCCAACCACTGAAATATTCTGTACTTGAGAACGGATGGATGATATCAATTAGGTTATGCATTATATCTTGGTCTTAGTGCCAACATGAGGACATCAAGAATTCAGGACTATGATAACTCACCTACAATAGTTGTGTGGTGAGCAGAGCCGGACTGCACGTTGAGTAGTCCATCCATGATCATTATTTGACAATGGTTAAGGACCCTATAACTCAAGATGATGATGCATGAGGAACTAAGTAGATTTGTTCCAGTAGTTCCTTAGTGGTTTATTTGGTTAGTTTATAGTAAATTGTCATATGAACGAGAATGATAGCGCATTATCAAAATTACTGAATATGTTGGTGATTGTGGGAAATTGTGTCCTAAAGCCAATTGTTTGATGATTGCGCTAATTATAAATTGTATATGAATTGAACAACAATAAAAGTTATTTAGCCTATTTATCACAAAGTTACATCTTCTAATGACTCCTATATTGTGATGAAGTCCTTAGGACTATTTTGATCGATAAAGGAGGATTTATCGCATAGTCTTTAAACTGATTCGCGATCAAATGATACGTTATTACTAGGATGATAGCGATTATCCAGTGTAGATTATTATGTGCCATATGCATTGGTTGTCCTCGTAACCAAGTGGTGTAGAGACACTGGTATAGCATGCAAGTGAGATGTAGGAGTATATCTAATTAAAAAATACCAACTGCGAAGCACTCTACTGTCAAGAGTAGCTCGCCAAGGGTATGGGTATAAGTGTCTCTCTGACCTGAGATCACTATAGTGACTTGCAAGCAACTCAATATACTTTGGTGCTGGACTATCTGAATTTTAATTCAGTGATGATAGATTTTAGTTGCAGCCAAGTACTTGTTAGGTCGATGCGTGAGTCAAGATGGGATTGACCCCTCCAAATAAGTAGGAGTTAACGCATCAATGTATTTCAATTTAGTAAAATCTGGACTCGGATAACCTATGTGATGGATTTGAAAGATTGAAATACAATATTGATGACTATTTCAGGATTGACAGTTAAACCCTAGGTCTCATTGAGCATTGGGTCAAAGGGATGAATTATATAGTAACCATATGTCAGTAGATTCTTGAATGTTGCTTCGCCATCATTCGATATATCCGGACATTAGGTCCCATTGCTAGATGGTTACATAAATTAGTTCAAAATTTATTCTTGTGATATTAGCTTAGGTTCGAACCCACAGCATCATACTCAAAAGAAGTTTCTGACTGATCACGTGGCTGATCAATGATTAAGAATCGTTCAAGGGTGTAATCATCAATTCGATTGATGATTAACCTTAAGCAAAAATTATGATGAAATAATTTACTAAGTGTTAGTGAATTAATGGAGGATTAGTTAGCAATTAGATTATTGATTAGCTCAATTTGATTAAGAAAGAGGATTAGATCAAATCTAATTGAATAAGATTCAATTAGGTTTGACCCGATTAGGTTATGAGATGACCTAATCGCTAAGGGTGAATTATCTCTGATTTGATCAGAATTTTAGCTCAATTAATTTCTAATTGGATTAGAATTTGATAAAAAATCATGAATCTAATTAGATTAGATTTCATCTATTATTAGGCCTAACCAATATGATTTGATTTGGAGTCAAATAAGGAAACCAAGAGTCCATAAAAGATTGGACTCCTCTTCCCTTGCGCCACCTAATTTTGGACACCATAATTCCTTATGCTAAAAGAAGTTTTGCATGAGATTTCTCCATGCCAAAAATATCAGATGTCACCCCTTCCTCTTAACACCATATATGGATAGGTTTTGATAAGGGAAGTTTGAATTTGATTCGAATGAAACTCCTTATCAAGATGAGATTGGATCTTATCCCAACCACCTTCATGCCATGCCTTGTATTCCCTCTTATTTTGTGCGACATTTTGAGAGGGTTTTCACCATGAAAAATCAGATAAGATCTGATTTAGCATTAAGGGATGTGCATGAGAAATTATTTCTCAACACAAATATCTTAAACTATTTAGATGTGGGCTTTTACATGTTACGTTATCTCCTAAAACCTAACCACTTGTGGATGCCCAAATAAAGAAATTTTTCCTTTGCGTGTGCATCCAAGAGAGAGATCTGAAAGTGGTTTCCACAATGGGAAGAGTTAGGGTGTGACTTCTTGGTGTGAGAGAAAGAGGAGAGCCTTCTCCTCTTTGGGTGAGCGAAACTTAGGATTCTATGATTTGTTCCTAAGGGTTTGGGAAGAGAAAATAAAAGAGAAGAGTTCTCTTGTATTCTTTTTTTCCACATCCTTTTATTCCTCCTCAGATATCTTTCTTCAACCTCTTGAAAGGTTTAGAAGATTTGAAGAAAGGATCCAAATCAACAAGCAAGATGGTCTTTGTGCGAGCTAGCACTCCCGGAGAGACCAATCAGATTGGGACTTCGAGTGGACCATCTATAGAGGCCGGACATGTTTGTAGTTGCGAGCAATCAGTGAGGACTCTTTTTACCATATTGATCAACAGCAGCGATTGTCGACGGATAAATGGTATATTTTATATTTATTGTAGGTATTTTGATAATTTATGATGCTAACATCTTCTTAAAAACCTAGTTTCATGAATAAATTAAATTTCTTACAAACTAAATAATTTTAGAAAATATAAAATTAGAATATATTTATAAAGATAGATATTAATTTAATTAAGTAATTTAAGTATCAAAATTATGAAAATTTTTGAAAAAATTAATACATATTTTTTTATTTTTCAGGCAAAAATTAGAGCAAAAATCAAGCCAAAATATCATAAAAATAAAAATATTACCTCTGGTGCACGGTGGGCCGATCGCTCGATCCACAGAGCCAGGATGTGGTCCACGAGAATAGTTTCACAGTCCACAGACACGGCTCATAGCGAAAGAAGGATTCTGGGTACGATCCAACGGCTGACATTCATCCCGACCCAAATCCAACGGTCAGTATCCATTATCGGTTTATAAGAAGAGGATTTGCGCAATCCGACGGCCTAGAAGTGATCTATCACATGATCGAATGACTGAGAATGAATCTGACTGAGAGAAGGACTAAAACTGTGGATTTTGATTAGATCTGGGCGGTCCGAAGCTGATCCGATGGTCAAAAATATTTTTAAGGGGATTAATACGATTTCTAAGGATTTTAGGACTCCTTTTTTTACCAAAAAAATATGAAAAATTCACCTATAAATATGGGGTCCAGGAATAAATCTTGAGAGCAAAATAATTTAATAGAAAGTGTAGAAAAAAATAGAAAAAAATTAGATAGATTTAGGGACCAAGGAGAAGAAGGAGAAAAGCCAGTTCGCTCTACGGAGTACGAAGGAAGACGGAGAGATCATCAACCATCTTTCCAATGAGGCTGGACTGATCAATTTCATATTCTTATTATAGTTTTATTTTTTTATTTTATTATTCTTTTTAAATTCTCTGTACTTGAATTTCAATTTCAATTAATATAAAATTTATTTTCTTGTACTTTAAATTCTTGTCTTTTATTTTATTACAATTAGATGCTAGGATCTAGTTAGTAGATCATAGTATCAATTTATTTTATACTTTTTAAATTCTTATTATTTATTTTTATTGTAAGTAGATGCTAGAATCTAGTTAGCAGATCTTAGTATCCGATTTATTTTTCGTACTTTTAAT
>KE505756.1:19476-35745 GCA_000441515.1 Elaeis oleifera
TCGGCCGGTGGTGGGTCCATAGAACACTTGGAGCAGTCTGATAGGCAACTGAAAAGCCCATCTTGGAGAAGCCCGGGGGTATGGCAGGGATTCGTCCGTCGGAGGAGTTCGGTCGACACTTGTAGAGGACACCGTAGAAGCTCATCTGTCGACGAGGCTTGGAAACATCGTGGAAGCCCGGCCGCCGAAGAAGTCCAGAAATGTGCCGCCCAGGGCCGGAAGCCGGAAGGCTCCCGGAGAAGCCAATACCGCCACGAACTTCGGCTGGGAGTATTTTATACCCAACAACCACCATCCATAAAAGACAAACAAAAGGAGAACCTAGGAGGTACAAAAAATAAATACCTAATCGCTCTTTCACTCTATTTCTTAATTTCGACTTGAATGTCGGAAGATCCCCGCTGGAATTAGCTCCAGTCAGAACTTCTTTTGCAAGTCCCATACTCGGAGAGTGTACTTCAGAATCTAGTCTTCCTAACGGAAAATCGGATTCGAGTGGCAACCGATGGCATCCAAGCTTGTTCTAAGTTGGATCTGAGAGCTGCCTATTCTTAACCAACAGCACTATTTCTTTGGACCCACTTCTGGACCGGTCAAGGGTCGAAACCTGACTTGACTGCAAACCTAACCTGATGACCCGAGCTCAATCCTCACGGTGTCACGCCATCTTATTCGGGTCGGCTTCGGGTTCATCTTAACCCGACCTGACCCGACCTGATACCTGGAAATATCGACCTAGGGCCTGGAGAGAGCATTCCTTTCCTCGATCTCCTCCACTTCTAAACACACGACAACCACCCTCCGTCGGTGACGACAACCTCGTGCGGCGACCCTCTCCGGCGCCTTGGACTTTCCTTCCGCACCTCCACCTCCCACTCCACCGTTCACTTCCACCTCTGCGGCTCCTGCAGCCATCCCCATCGCCGGCGACGATCTCCTTCGGCTTCATCAAGAGAAGGTATCCCAAGCCCACTCTTTCATCGATTAATTTTTTTTTCTTTGTGTGCGCGTGTGTGTTTGTGTGTGATCTTGAGAAAGATGTGGGGATTTCTCGTAGTACCTTGTGATATATGTCCAAGTTGTGAAAGGAGGTGTATAATTATAATAAAATGGCCATCTTCTCAGTAGAAGCTAGTTTGACGGATGAATGCGTTTCTAGTGCTGTTTTGGTTTTAAGAATCTTAATTATGATGATAATGATTCATAGGATGATGATTTTTGTGCCACATTTTTGTTCCAACCTTATTTTTAAGCCTCTGCTTGAAAGTGGGGAATTTGTTGTGATGTGGGATCATTCTGGTACAAATCATTGATCATAAATTAATCAAAGAATCTATGAGTCAGTTAGGAAGTGTTTTGCCTTGCGTCTTCTTGTAATTCTTTTTAGCAAGGCTTCTTTTTTCTTGTTGCTAGCTACAATTTAAGTTTACTTATGTTTGGGTGCTATCTATGGGAGGCTCATGAATTCTGGGTGGCTGCATTAGCCGCTGCTTCCTTTCTGTTGATCGTTACCCAATCTATAAGATTGGCTGGGACGGATCAAGGAATGATCTGTCAAAGTTTTAAATGTTGTTACTACTGGCCATCAACCTGACATCAATCCTATGACTTTGCATTGAGTCCTAGCTGAGGTAGCACTATACAAAAATGAGGCTCTCTGCCATGAAACATAGAGCAGGAGTTTGTGGGTAGAATACCTAACTTATTGGATTTGCATACACTATTAAGAAGATGCATTTCATCTATTTGGGCATGCTTCTATGGGGAAAACACTTGTATGTCTATATGAAAGCAAGGGAAGGAAACTGAGAACTTCACGGAATTATTGCTTATAAACTCTGTATGGAGTTGGATGCATCAATGAGAAGCAAGAAAGGGAGTTGGCTCTTGAAATCTGTGGGTGTTTTGAAGGACTATCATTGTTGATTATCTTGGAAAAATGGGGGAAAGTGATCTTGACCCTTATTTTCAACATGAGAGGTTGGACACTCATCCTAGGTAAATTTAGAAAGGATGTTTCTATATAAAGTGGATTTCAAATGTTAATTTAGATCATTTACAGAAATTCTTTGATGCAGTTCAATATGGCCACCCTTCGAAATCTGAAAATCAAGACAGCTACTTGCAAGCGCATCCTTAAGGAGCTTCATTCTTATGAGAAAGAGGTTGAGAAAGAAGCTGCAAAAACTGCAGACATGAAGGATAAAGGAGCTGACCCTTATGATCTTAAGCAGCAGGTATCTGAAAGAATGTTTTTTAATTTTTTTTTAATTTTATTATCAATATTGTATTGCTTGCATGCCATGGTTTAGAACTGTAAACTAGCACAGGTTTTGTAGAATTATTGATTTGTGTATTTATCTCCCCTATTTGTTCACCTGCCACCTGCATATGATTATTCCACTATTCTGAAGATCATCCTCTTGATAAAAGCTTTATTTAAACAAGTTTCTAGATCAGATTTCCTTATTGGAATTGGCAAGTTAGCAAACACTTAAGGCCAACAGCTTTTATCTCAGCTGCTTGGTGCCCCGCTCTCCTTCCATATGAGAGGTCTAAGGTTCAGTCTTTGGGTGTTGGGAAATAACCACAGTAATGCTTAAAAAGTTTATTAGCAAATACTTAAATATATATTTGCTGACATTTGCAATTTACATCTTTGTTACATTCTTTTTAAAGAAATTTCCCCTTATGTTCCTCGTTTGAGCATCTTTCTCTATATTGAACAATTAATCTGCCATGCAAAAGAATCTGGGAGGGACATTCATCATATAATATATTCTTTAGTTCTGCATTGTGTCATTGTGTACAGTTTTCTGCTTCTGAGTGTACTTGATGCTGGAACCTGCTTAAGATAAATCCATGCTTTAGTTTAAGGGAAATGTGACACAGCATAAAAGTGGAACTGTAAGTGGCTTGGGTGATGTTAGCCTTGTAGATGCTTTGAATTTATACAATATGATTTTCCTGCACTTTTTTCGGTCCAGAACTGATTTGTGAGGAATAACTGAAAAATGGTGATCTATGCAGAAGACTTAACAAATCTCTTTGCCAGATCTGATAGAACAAACTAATTCTCTGTTGCATAACTTCAGTGATTCAGAGGAGGAATACAGCAGGTAGAAGTGAAAAAGGAAGGAGAATATTCATGAGAACTAGTACAATAAGAAGAAAAGTAGAAGACAGAACAGATAGAAGAAAAGAAGTGGTCATAGTCCTTTCAAATAATGTCATGTAAAACATAAAAAACTTGCTGCCAGCATCCAATCATAACAGCCTGTTATTTAGTTTACTCAGCTACCTATCCTAACCACAAACAGGACTAATCAATTTGGAAAAACATTTAAACTAATAGCTGACTAAATCCCAGTTTCAAGTTGACCAATGGAACCTCCTTTTCCCCATTTAGGAATCTTAAAGTTGGTAATTTAAGCAACATTTTGATCAATTTCACCCAGTTGGAGTTATAATTTCTTTAAAGAAGCCTTCATAACTTTACATGGCCGTGTTTCCTTGTGTGGGTAAGTAGGAGAGGTGTGTGTTTATTCAAGTGACAAGAAGAAGAAGAAAATGAGTGAGAGTAATTGCTCCTAAGGTTGATTTATTATTTTCATGGTTTCCAACTATATTAGGAAATAAGGATTTCTCATGTACACATCTTTTTGATGTAGGCATCAGATGGTAGTTGGATGGATCTACCTAGTTGACCTATCTGGTTTTCTAAACACCGAACAAGACTTCGCTTATGCTAGACAAGCTTGACATTATCACAGCTATTGCAAAAGAATAACACATCTAATGAAGTGAATGTTCATGAATGTCTGTGTCTTGGAGTTTCCAAGCAGTGCCTCTTAGTATTCTTGGAGGTATTTATTTCTTTTCTTTTGGTGTGATATATTGTATTAACATAAGGGGATAAAAGGCTCATGAACAAGACTTCCCTTATGATAGACAGGCTTGACATTATCACAGCTATTGCAAAAGAAATAAGTTATCTAATGAAGTGAATGTTCATGAATATCTGTGGCTTGCAGTTTCAAAGCAGTGCCTCTTAGTATTCTTGGAAGTATTTATTGCTTTTCTTTTGGTGTGATATATTGTATCAAGATAAAGGGATAAAAGGCTCACTACATGTGTATGTTAAGTCTTTGTATGGAATCATTTTGTTAGTAAGAGAACAACAAATTGAATAGAGAAACAACAATTTGTTTTCGCCACCTATCCTCTTATCCTTTCCACCTCCATATCTACTATAAAGGGATCCAACTATTTATATGCTTCTGCTATCCTTAACATAGTGGTATCAAAGCAAGTTAGTTTGGCAATGGCAAATGGACAACTAGCTATCCCTCATGTTACCGAAATAATGTTGAGAACTAGACTATCTAAATAATTAAGCATAGTTTGGATCCCAAGATATTTGGGATTTGATAGAGAAGGGCCGCATTAAGCTGTAGGATGAAGCATTATCACCTTAAGCTCAAAAGGGATACTTCGAAGGATTCTAGACCAAAAAAGGCCAAAAAGGCACCTTACCTCATCTATCAAAGTTTTAGATGAGGCCACATTTGGGAAGGTTGTGGCTACAAGGATGGAACATCCTCCAAAATGCCTCCAAAGGTGTTGAGCATGTGAAGAACCTCCAAACCCTTCATGGTGAATTTGAAACCTTATGTATGAAGGAGAATTGGTGATTACAAGAGTCTTGATTATTGCTGATGAATTAAGAAAAATAGTGAGACACTGAATGACACAGAAGTTGTAGATAAAATTCTATGCTCATTGGATGCTATGTAGTTTGTTCATACGAGAATCAAGCTAAACATCCAACAATGAGCACACATAGATGAGGAGGGTATTTGTGAAATGGTCTTTGCAAGCAAATTTGCAGTCCTTTAACCTTCCGTATAGATTTGAAGGACTTCTTTGCAAGCAAATTTGCAGTTCTTTAATCTTCTATATAGATTTGAAGGACTCCTGTACCATTAAATATTTCTGAAGTATACCAAATGAGATCAAGAATATTCTTTACCAGATCATTATCATTGCAATCCAACCAAATATTTAGTATCCAGCTCGAACTACATCTTTGAATGTGTCATGTACTGGATAGGACATGCTTTGGAAGCAGCAATGGCACCCTTAAGCTCAATACCTTATGTGAAACACGTGCATCAATATGCTCATATATAGGACAATAGAGATGCCTTAAATTCCTGATAACTTTCCCTTGTTCAGAAACCTTAGGAATAATTTCTTTATCTGAGTTAAATTTTAGCCAAGAGATCTCTCCAATTAGCATACTTTGGGGAAGCATTTCCTAGTTTCATAGCAAAACCCCATATGTCAAGCATTTTATGCTAACATATGACACAACTTACAACTTTGCATGGCAATTCAAAATTTTAACAAAACTTTTTTTGAGGGGCAGGGGGCAGGGGTTCTTAAAGTTCTATAATACAATTCATTAGCTAAGTAGTCTAATTGTGAGATAAGGAAGCAGGCATCTCTCCATCTTCAATTCTGATTTAGTAGGAGCTAAGTTCTCCAAATAAGAAGAGCTCTAATCCAAGATGATTACTTGACTTGACGTGGACCACTATGGTCACTATAGAGAGAATTGGATAGGGCCGAAGAGCGAGACCTGCCATATTGGGAAATTGAATTGTGTACCAAACTTTTGAAGGCCCCGATTTACTAATAGGGTGTCTAATTGAGTTTCTTTTTTTTTGGGGGTAAATTGGGTATCTTTTGGAGCTCTATGATGTGGTGCTATCCCATAAGGTTGCAGCGCACTAAGTAATTAGGACTAAATTCTATCATTTTGGTCTCAAAATGGGCGATCAAACTAAATTTGGAAATTGGGTATCTTTTGGAGCTCTATGATGTGGTGCTATCCCATAAGGTTGCAGCGCATTAAGTAATCAGGACTAAATTCTTT
Source organism: Elaeis oleifera (assembly GCA_000441515.1). Taxonomy (NCBI): domain Eukaryota; kingdom Viridiplantae; phylum Streptophyta; class Magnoliopsida; order Arecales; family Arecaceae; genus Elaeis; species Elaeis oleifera. Next base: position 25,418 of record KE505756.1, read on the forward strand.
CATTTTGGTCTCAAAATGGGCAATCAAAACTAAAATTTCCTTTCGAGAAAGACTTTAGAGAGCATATCCTCCAATCCAAGAAGAATGAGGGAAAGCGGCTGAAGACAAAGTTAATGTAGAACTCAAGATCTTCCTCCTATGGAATTTTAGCTTTTCATGATTATTTTGACCAGTCATGTCTATTTTGGAAAATTGTATTCTGTTTTAACTAGATGTGGAATCTAAGTAGGATTGTACAAGGGCAAATTTTCACTAGTATAAATAAAGGCTTTGTGACTTAGTTTTGTAGTAACAACAGATCTACACTTGATAAATGCATCTTGATTCAAGGAGATCAAATTACCTAGATTAATTTGAATCTTGAAGCAGATTGGTAGATTGCTTCTTGACTTTTGCTTTAACCAAATCTAAAGAAATTTGACAAAATGCTCTAGCGTACATGTCCAGCTTAGAAGTTTTATAATGGTTGGTAGATGCAAGCACATTCTCAAGTTTCTTAAGATTTACCTCTTTAGATAGCTGTAGATTGGCTTCAGGAGATGGAAATTGAATTCAGTTCTTGAAACTTGGTAGGATGCGGGATTAACTAAGAGTTCGCTAAAGGAATTCCAGTGCTGTACCTTGAACATTCTCTATCAGTCTCTATTATCAAGCCAAATCAGCCATTAATTTTCATGCTCTCTTCATAACATACCTGCTCCTTGGGCTTGATAAGAATTGTTGTTCTCTAAACATAGCCACTCAAAGCTCTACTCTGCATAAATGATTTTCCTCCATAGCCAAGCAGGAGTCTTTCACTTTCACTGTAGCATGCCTGCTCTTAAGGCTGCATATGGAATTTGGCTGTTTTTTCACCGAACCAAGCATCACACGGCCTTAATTGATTGACTTCAGTAAAGAAGTGAATTCAATTTCTCCTAACCTGAACATCTTGTTTGCAGAGTAATTCAGATTTAGCAGAGCTTAACTCCTGCCTAGCTTGCACATTTTTCTGACCAGAAAAGTCAAAATGATTCTTCAAGTTTTTGTCCCTACTTTAATGGCATTCAGCTTCATAACAAAACAATAGAGGATAAACTTTAATTTACAATTACCATGCTTCTTTAGCTATAGCTTCACTAACCGGTCAATTCATTGAATACCTGCTGGTGATAAATGTTATATCTTGTATTAGCACAAGCTCTTTCTGCAATGATTAATATCCATTATCTGATGTTCAAGATAATAAATTCTATTTGCAATATATGTTGTACAAATTTCCATGTTTTCAGCATAAATGCATACCAATGCTTAGGCTCTTTCTATTCCATGACCAAATAAAAAGGATCATCAAGCCATGAAATTTTCAGCTTTAGGTTGGGTGTCTGCTGTAACTACCTGTATCTGAAATAATTCAGCTGGGCCAAACATAACAGAATGATGAGCTTGAACACAGACTAATAACAACTTATTTTCCCTTTTCAATGCACAAAGAACTTGGTTGAAGCTAAAACCATAATAACTGATACAGTGATACCTATAAAGCCTGCCACATGGTTCCAGAATGCCTTTGTCAGTATGGGTTAAGATATTCTTGTTTTGGCATTTTTTTGGATTCTAAGATCACTATAATGAACTGCAAATTGAAATTTCGGATCTTGATTAGTAATGATTGAATTTTATAATTTAGGCATTACCAAATTACTGTTCTGATCGACTTATGCCAAGACCATATTATGTTAAAGTAGGCTCATGAATCTTAGAACCATCGATAACTTTGTCAAAATGATTATGCATATTCAACAAAACTGGATTACGACCTCCTCTACAAACTTCAAGTGTGTAGGAAAATTGTTAGTTTGCAGCTGAATTGCTTCAACATACTATCGTGCCAAATGCCTATCATGCTGTATGATATTTCAATCATCAGTAATTAATAGTATATTTCTATCATTTGGATCATGCATGTATATCAACTATGAGTGATACATGTCATAATCATATCTATCTAATAAATACCATTGCCTTGAGAAATGTTGAAATCAGCATTTTGTTTTAATTTTCTGTTTTCAATTTGTTTGTCTTCTTTTTCATTAATATTATGCTGATGGATGATAATCTTCTATCTGATCATACATAATGATGGAGCTGACCAACCATAAATCTAACTTGTTACTGGTGCCTATTTCCATTGCATGAAATTGCTATGTTCCACCATAGATATGGGCTAATGCAAAAGTGAACTAGAAGCACTTATTTATAAATCACTATACCTATTAGTTCACCATATCAAGCAAAGGCCCAAAGTTTTGATGAAAATGGAAGACGATATTGGCTTTTACTGGAATTTAAGCTTCAGGCCCAAGCCCACCTTGACAAGCACTTCAAAACCTTACAATTTATCTTTTTTGTTGAGAAGAACCTTACAATTTTTTTGATTCTTGAACATAATCTGGCAAATCAATGCTTAAATCCCGTAAACTTTGGTTATGGTTATTGGTAATTAAAAAAATGCTAGGAGCATGAAGAGGAAAATGCAATCTTCAAATCCGATTATGGTGAACCTTAAAAGTTCTCATTAGGGCAGCTAAAAAGTTTGCAAGGAGCCTTCATATGATTTTATTTGCATAGAAGTGTTGGTAGTTGGCTGTTTGGTAGGGGCATTAAAAGCAATTGCATTGCTAATGGAGGGCATAGTCCCTCCATCGGTGCATCATTGCTTTTAATGCTTACCATTAAGGGTGGCATTGTATCATGGTGGTAACTATTCCACAAAGCAACCAAAAAAAAAAAGTACAGAATATTTTTGTTATGAAGTTGTGTATTCAATAATTTTTCCCATTTTGGCTCACTGATGAAACAAACTGATTAGATTACTCGACAACATACCACATTTTCTGAGGATGGTTCTCTTTTATTGATCAAACTAGGTAAACAAAGAAATGTTTCTTAATTTTCCCAACCTGCATAGTGTCAATCAACATAAGAAAGGGGCACATATTCAACGTATTGTAGCATGTGTAGTTTTACTTAATTTCAATATATCATTGATTGAATTTCAATGATTTGAGCAGGAGAATGTGTTGGCAGAGTCAAGGATGATGGTTCCCGATTGCCGCAAACGGCTGGAAGCTGCACTTGCAGACTTAAAGGAACATTGGTATATATGCTTTCTTACAGGCAACTACTGTTAACATTGTTAACTAAACCTTACTAATACTATCCTATTGCAGGCTGAGTTGAAGGAGTCGAACCAGCAAGGCATTGAAATTGAGGAAGCTGATGGTATCATTACAGAAGTTGAGGCGTTATTTCAAACAGAAGAGGATTAGAAGTTAAAAATGAAATGAAAATGTTGTGATATTTGATGTTCTGGTATATGGTCTGCTCCATATGTACTTGAAGTTTGTAGTGTTATTGTGAATGCTGGTTATGTTGGCTGCTGCATCTTTATAGTTATCCAATTTTACCAAGAATATGTTAGTAATTATGAATTTTTTATGTCAGCTTCACATTATATTCGCCTCCCTATTTTGCTTTCACTGCAACTATTACAAGAAATCATTACCATCTTGCCATCCTTGTCCAAACACTGGACCAAAACAATCTGCTGAGTTTGTTTTGCATTACAGCTATTAAAAGAGGTCATCTTTTGCTTTCTTAGGGACAAGAAAATATGACGTATTGGTTCAGTCCAGATATCTATCTCAATTAGGCATTCGAATATAAAGGAAAAGGCAAATACAAAAATTGCAGAACCACAACATTAGCTCAAATTCGATAGTACGCTGCATAATCTGCTGTCAAGGATTGAATGCCAAACCTCTTCTTTCTCTGATCTCTCATGTCATTCTTTGTTCAAATTGATGAGAAAATAATGAAAGTATGTTCTTAATTTGCAATCTCAATAGATTTGATAATCTCTTAATTAAAGTTTGCAAAGGGCAAAAGAAGGATTTGATTAGATAAACTATAATGCAAATGTAATGGTTTGTTAGAGGCCAGTGAATTTACGAATCTACACACTATAATGCACAAGGGAAAATGAAGCAAAACCACATTAATTTGAAATATAACACCCAATGCCAAGTGATACTTAAAACAATAAGAAGCTGAGGGACAGTTTCCCACACAATGACAAAGCAAGCAATCCAGGATAGAAACAATTCTTCAGTGGCTGTCAAACAAACTTTTTTAGTTGTCGATTATGCATCCTTTAGGACCTAGCTAACATCAATTTATCAATGCAATTGCCTTGGAGGATAAAGCAAGCATACCCAGGTTGGTACAATGTAATGTGCCAATGTGGCTACAACTGGTTACTTAAGATTGGTAACTGTAAAATGTACAGATAAGCTTGCATGAGGGCTTTAAGAACAGTTTAGTACATAAATTTCAATATATAGACACCGTATTCATCATAAGGACGGTAGTGTAGGTGGTGAAGCATATCTTATCGATCTGTTCCTCTGGTTCTACGCATTCATAAGTGATTGTCAGGAAATTTGGTGAATTATTCATTGCTTCACTTTTCTTAATTAGAACATTGTGTTTTGATACAAAAACAACTTCAGATGGTGAAATATATTTATTGGATTGCTGAACATTATTAAATAACAATTTGATTGTTGAATAGTAACTATTTGACTGTAGATAGAAATTTTCATTCCATAGCATTTATTATTGGTAAGTTTCACTGCTTACATATCAGATCACCTTTGAAGCTGAAATCTTGGTTTGGAGACATTTATATATCCTGTTCTCTTGTCCTGATGTTAAAAAAATATCCTTATTTAGATTAGTTGTGCAGAAGCAAAATATTCAATGGTTTGTTTATATATGATGATCACCAAGATAAATTTCATACAATTGTAGCATGTAGCAATAAATTCTACTATTCGTCAAAGCACTTAATGAATAATGTTATTTAGAACATTTTATACTGGCTTAATTCTTTGTTGTATCCTTCTTATCATAATGTATTAGATGGTTTTATTCAAATAGAGCCACTACTTTCTTACGATCACTAAATCAACCTCGTGGTACAGCTTTGACCATAGACAAATAATCAAATACTCATCATTCATAAGATTCTTTAACTTTGGATTACAGTTATATGACCTTCTTATCGACGTGATAGCTTCACACCAAGGTTATATTCTATAAGTTGCTTATTTTAAGTTATTAGAACCCAAAATGAATCAAGAATTCTTTAGTCAAAATAGGAAAGCAACAAAATGCTATGAGCTTTTGTTAAACATTAATTTTCATAGGGAGCAAACTAAGATGCCACTGAATTCCTGTAGAGCATATTCTTGGTTGATCAATCTTGTAGCAGAAACTTGCTTGACTCTGCAAATAAGCATGCATTGAGTTGTATACTAAATTTTGATTCTCATGTATGATATATGTATAACTACAACTTACAAGTGCAGAGCTTTTCTTGTTGTTTATTTCCCTCTTTCTGAGCATGAATCAAATAGTTTTTCCTTTTAGTCTCTTGAAGCAAATGTTTAGCTGCCTGGTGCAAATGGTTTTCGTTTGTCTATTTTCTCTACATTTGTTTTATTTTCTCTAGTTTCTCAAATAGTTAAAACTTATATGCAGAATCCAAATAAATTATAACTTCTCAATATTAAGTGACTTGGCTACATCTAATCCTAATTATTGAGATGTAAAACCAACTCATATTGATCATACAAGGTTTCATAGCTTGCAAAATATTGCGGACAAAAACTCATTCACTGATCCGATATTTTAATGTTATCAGCCCCAACTAGTGCTGCTAATGATAAGATGAAAATTACTAAGAAAGAAATAAAAAAAAAGTAGATAACTTGCTTGAAAAGAAGTTTTTATATAAATGAGTCATGAATTAGATCCTTTTGCCAAATCCCAATTTTGACATGGTGTTGGAGCCCAACCACTTTCCTGGTTCAGCTGGTTTTGATTTATTGAAATGTTAATGAAGTCATCAACATCATCTATCAATCTCAGGAATTCTTTCCTTATAGTTTCCCATTCTTTCCCCATTCCCCTTTCTTTTCAGAAAGCACGGGGCAACTACCATATCCATTACATGGAACTCAATTGAATCCTAAGACAACAAAGGATCTATGAAAGAATAAATCAGTGTAGCATGTTTATATATTGATCAATGTATACCAAACAAACAAGAAAGTGGACATAAGAACTAGGGTGGTCATATCAATTAAAGCTGGTCATTGAAGTTTAAGATCTGCAAATAGGACAAGCGTTTCCTAACGTCTACCTATTTAATAGTTTGAATAGAACATGGGAGACTCTTCAGCAATGTTTAATAAATAAAGTTATAATTTTGAGTACAAAAATATTTCTAATAGAATTTCTTTATTATTTAGTTACTTCTATTATCTTAATTATTAGATTTTTTTTTAAGATCACCATTCCATTTAGATTAAGAAATATTCCAATAAGACAAAAACTAAAGTGTTTTGCCTAGTCCTTCTCTCTATATATATTTAATCATGCATTTTGAGTGCACCATTCATGCAACTCCACTTGCAACAATACATGTTAATTACATGGTGATGCATGTGGAGTTAAAAAAAAAAACAATTTTGATGCAATCTTTACAATAAGTGTAAAAATGTACCATAAATGTTATTTTACGTGACGAAGTAATATCAACCAAAAAAAAAAAAAAAAAAGGAAACAATAAACACAGAGAATCTATTTGTATCTTGGCTATCTGTCTGTCAGTGAGGAGGCAGGTATATAGTTAATCCTAATATACCTCCATTGGTGCATGCAAGCATGTATGCTCCAGGTGCAAGTTAGGTATTCTTGGACATAGGTCCCGTCAAACACTGAATAAGACTCATGATACATTCAAATCCATTTTAAGATCACCATCCATATATCACGTGCATGTTAGGTATTCTTGGACATAGGTCCCGTCAAACACTGAATAAGACTCATGATACATTTCAAATCCATTTTAAGATCACCATCCATATATCTCTATATCAATGCATATCTCTATATCAATGCCTGTGATTGAATAGGACTCATGATACATGTATTTTAGAACAAGTTTTTCTCAGTCACACGGCACTCTGTAATAATGGTACATGGTCTAGAATACATTAAATTGGCAAATAGGGTTTCCTTTAAATTGGATTGGCCACACATCAAGTCATCTTTAAGCTATTATATCATGTGAATGCTTGGACGTCTTTATTTGTTTGATGCCCTTTTTGACGGAGATGTCATGGGGTGTCTTAGTATCTTGCCATCGTCCCATGCATGGTGTCTTGTCATCTTGGCTTTTTTAATTATTTTATTTTCTTCGCTTTATATGTTGAATGCCCATATTTGTGGTGTAATATAATGCAAGCTCTTTTGCTTTAACTCTTTTTGGAGTGGAGCAACCCTGCTGTTATTGAAAAACCTTATAATAAGGTCCATATATCATGACACAATCATTTTTCCTGACTGGCATTCCCCATTTACTCTACACGTATTGCCCGTATATGGTTTTCGTACTGCAGTGTAAGCCTACATGCACCCATTGGAGCTTTTATTAAGAATAAAAAATTTAAATTTCTTATCATTAATTTAATTATTTAAAATATTGAAATTTATTTAAATATAAACACTTCTTTTCAAAAAAATACGATTCTTCTGCATTAATTTCAAAAAATATGATATTTTAAAATATCATTTTTTTAAATTAATGCCACCTCAATAATTTAGACAAAGCATATAAATTATTATTTAAAATCAATAAAACTCTCAATCATTTTTTATGCTTGGTCTCTTCCTATTTTTTCTAAGACAAAGATTGTCTTTCTCTTTTTTCATTCTTTTTTTTTAATTGAACAACTGAAAAAAATCTTTAGAGTTAGCCTCTATAATGACCGTGCTCGTTAGAAAAAGATCGGACTGAGATAGATCATTGTACCTCGATAATATAATCGTCGAAGATCCGTATGTAAGAAACGAATCACATTTTTAGGATAGTATTTCACACGCTTCGATTCAGATAAGATCTTTTCAATTTTTTATTCTATTCATTATTTATTTTATTTATAATACTATCTTAAAATCATATAAATAATAATAGTAATTTTTAGATATTTTGAATAATTTTTCCAATAATCTAGGTACATGATCTTGATAAAACTAGAAATACTATTTGTTATTTAGAATTAACTTTAAATTAATTGTATAATATCAAAAGTTTTAGTATTTATCATTTAGAGATTATTTTTTTAAAATTTCAGATTTTTAACAAACTTATTTGCTCTAAAAATAGTGCAAATTATTTTTATAATTTTAAAATGATACAAATTTTTTTATGGTTTTAAATTCCTTTGTAGAATTTTTCTACAACTTTAAAATAGTGCAAATTTTTTTGCAGATTTAAAATTCTATTCAAATTTTTTTATTGATTTAAAAAATAGTGTAAAAATTTTGCTACTACTTTAAAATCTATGAAAAATTTTCTATAACCTTAATTTTTGTTTAAATTAATTTCATAGGCTTTAAATTCTGTACAAAATTTTTTTTTGCTATTTTAAAATCACTACAGAATTTTTTTCTTTATCTTTAAAATCTGCATAGAAATTTTTTGCATTTTCAAAAATTGCACAAATAGTTTTGTTGCTCTAAAAGTGGTGCAAATTATTAGTTATTCTTTCAAAATTCATATTGCTACTACCTAAAAAATGTACAGAATCATATAGTTACTCTATTTATCATATTCCTAATGTAATTATTTAATTTTATTCTTATTATTATTCTTAATTTATCATATTTATTTTAAAAATCTAGAATTATATCATTATAAGCCATTAATTAATTACTCAAACATATAAGGCTAAATCCCTTGAAATTTGTATTTGCAAAACCAATTAAATGAACAAAATATAATAAAAAGCTTCTTTCGACAATCATAGTGTGATTAAACTTGAGAAGTTCAGTAGATCATTCTTTAGAAGGTGATAAAGTCAAGTAAAATATTAGCTTACCACTTTAGGATTGATTTTTATTCTAGAATTATTAAATCCTAGACCTTCCTCTGGATTAATTGCGGCCATAGGATCTTTAGTGCTCTATCTAATTCTTTATATGATGTGTACTGTTGCTGCTCCTCTCTGATTGGGGCAGTGTGGTGTGAGCGATGCCATGAGACGACCACCAGGCTGGAGCGAGAGGATGCCAGATGGGGGTCTCCAGATACCTACAAGAAAAGTCCGCACACTGGAGAGATCGATGGAGAGTTCTTCGGTAGGAGATCCTTCGATGCTTAAATCAATCGCAGTCGGAGAGGAAAATAGTAAGAGACGAATGGTGAGAGCTAGAGAGGGAGTGAGAGAAACCCCTCATGATGTTGGCTTTGGCCCTCTTTTATGAGGGAGGTCTGTCAGGTGGCAGGTAGTGGGCGTAAGATCAGTTCTGGTGGATCAGTCTTTACTAGTGGAAAAAGACTGCCAATGCCATCGACTGTCAGATCGAGATGCCTTGCATGCCGAGGACCCTCCAGAGCTTCAACAAATCTCACAGAGGATCCAAATGGAGATCGACCGCAATTGTTTGCCGATCTCATCTAGGTGGTCGGATCATAGCCAAAGTTTGTAGAGTTGTCGAAGAGGCTGCGTGATGTTACTCAGGTCGTGCAGTCTCTATGGCCAGATCATGTCACCATGTGCTTGAAGGCAATGCCATCGCATGACGATTCGTATGAATGTAGAATTTAAAATTATTTATATGTAGTAGAATAAGAAATTTAATTAAATAATTTAAATCCAATTAGATCTAATCTAACTAGCATGCATAGAGATCTAGGAATCATTGCATATACAAAATTTAGATCTATTTTATTGAGATCTGAATTTTATCTTTGTGTAGATAGATTTTTATCGTGATCTAAAAATCATAGATGTCTTGAGAGGTTTCTTGAAGTCGCATATATATCTGGTCTCTACAGATATCCACATATGGATGATCTTGATCAGAAGAATCTAAACACCATCAGGGTGTTAGCTCCCTTTAAGATCTTTCTCTCTTCAAATCAAATCTAATTCTTCTTCTTTTTCTCAAGAACCAAAGAAGAACATGATGAACGAGAGGAAGGAAGAGGGCTTCCCTCTTAGGCGGCACCAAGAAGGAGGAAAGGAGGGTGGGCAGCAACAAAGAGAGAGGAGAGATGGATCTATTGTTAGTTTGGGCATCCTCTCAATTTGGTCCTATTTATAGACCCCAATCCCTTATCCATCTATCCTATTAATTTGAATCAAATTCAGATTTTAAAGATTTGAATCAAATTTAAACTTTGAGATAGATTAGGAAAGAGAGATAAGAGT
>KE505756.1:57932-77259 GCA_000441515.1 Elaeis oleifera
AAAAGTTCGGCTCTCGTGGAAGACTGGATGAAATATACCTGCATTAAGAACTTTGGGAAGAAGTCCGGCTCCCGTAGGAGTCCGGGTGGAATCCATTTGCTCCCGTAGGAGTTCGACTGGTAGAATCTGCCTGCTCCTGTAGGAGTTCGGCTGGGATGGACCGGCTCCCGTAGGAGTCCGGGGAGAATCTGGTGATTGAAGAGATCTATCGTTGGTGAAGTACGACCGTTGACAAAGTACGGAGCAGTTCGGATTGGAGTTGAACTGGATTATGAGAATTTCAGAAGAAGTTCGGAGAACTGCCGATAGCTGTAGAAGGTCGGTGTGGGGATCAATCATTGAGAAAGTTCGACCGTAGATGAAGCTTGAAGGGAGTTCAGTCTGGTGCCGATCACTGCAAAGTATCGGCCAGCAGCGGAGCTCAGTTAGTACTGTAAGAGGTCGGCCGGCAACGGAGTCCAGAGGGCACTTGAAGCAATCTGATAGATGACTGGAAAACCTATCTTGGAGAAGCCCGGATAGGTGCCACCTGTCGAGAACTTTGACTGAGGTATTTTATACCCAACAGAAATAATTCTAACTCATCTAATGAGAATTATTCTCACAGATCTCATAATCCACCAGTGACGCTTAACAGCATATAGTGGCAATCCAATAGAATGGAAGAGTTTGAACTTTTAGGTGTAGTTAACGTATGATTTAGTTCTTCTATTGTGAATTCCAACAAGACAGAGATTATGAAAAACTCATTAAATTCCATCGTCTATCATATGTAAGATTTAATTAGCTCGAGTTCAACTCATGATTTCTCATAAAAATTCTTTTTTATTAATCACATCGTCATGGCCACAGTCTTAAGAACTCAGCTTCATAAATCACATAGGAGTACTCCTTAACTACAAAGATTGATAGATGTCATCTTGATGCATACCCTACTCCTACAGTAAACCTACTATAGCCAATATATACCGTAAGAATCAATATGACTAAAAATTAGATAAATATACAGTCAAACTACAGTAATCTCACTATTAATAGTCAAGGCATCATAGCTTAAAGAACTACTCATACAACTATAATATCGAAAAAGTCACTACGAGTGAGTAGACATCCAAGTGACTTCTCATTTGGTCATGCTCAATATCATTATTCTTTAACAACCATTTATACTCTCGCTCAGTGTCACCACATTATAGACTCGTGACTCATCTATCCTAAGAAAAGCCATCCATGCACCAACCTCACCAGATCACTTATTGTCCTCATGACGATCTATCGATTGGGAGTAATTTAGAAATTAACCATCAATGACATATATCTTAAATTCTCAACTCTTGAGAATATGTGTCATCATCTTATTAATTTTTTGGATGATTCAAGGACATATAATAAGAATAGAATAAAAAATTATCTAATTTATTAATAATAATAAATCAAGTATAAATTTATATCCTAAAAAAATATAATGTGTCAGTCAGATTGACTTCTAGGGTATACATCTAACTATTTTTCACTTATACTAAATCTAATTTGTCATATATCTAAATTTCATCTTCTCAAGATGGGCTTCAATCTTCTGCTGGCTAAGCGGCTTAGTCAGTGGGTCCACCATGTTATTCATGGAGTCAACTTTCTGCACCTTAACGTATCTCTTCTCGAGATAATCGTGAATGATATGATATCATCGCTCAATATACTTGGACTTCTCCTGAGATCTTGACTTCTTAGCAAGATTTATGGTGCCATTGTTGTCACAGTATAATGTGATGGCATCTGATGTCATGACATCTAGTTCTGTAATGAATTTTTTATATCAAAAAGAAGCTTCACAGCTTCTGATGCAGTAATATATTTAACTTTCATGGTTAAATCTGCAATGATCGATTGCTTGAAACTCTTCCAACTTATCAAACCATCATTGCATAAGAACACAAACCCGATGTAGACCTTCTATCATTAGTATTAGACAAAGTTTAAATTAGTATATCTTTCAACCCACAACTCATATTCTCCTTCAAAGATCAAGAACAAATTCATAGTTCTTCTCAAGTACTTAAGGATATTTTCATAGCTATCCAGTGCTGCTCATCTAGATTCAACTGATATTTACTTATGACACTCACAAAAAGTGCTATATCAGGTCACGTACATAATATGGCATGTATGAGGCTCTTTATTACTGAGGTATAAGGGATCTTGCTTATCTTCTGAATCTCCTCAGATATGGTTGGACATATCTTCTTGGAGAGATGAATGCCATGCCTAAGGGATAACAGTCCTCTTTAAAATTTTTCTGCTGAACCTCTTCAGCACTTCCTCATGTATATTTTCTATGAAAGGTTCAGCATCCTTTTAGATCTATCTCTATAGACCTTTATTCCAAGAATATAAGATGACTCTCCTAAGTTTTCATGAAAAATTCTTTGAAAATTAATTTTTGATCGAAGTCAATATGAAAATATCATTTTCAATAAGGAGGATGTTGTCCGTGTATAGTATGAGGAATGTAACGGCACTCTCACTAATCTTTTTAAAGACATAAGTTTCTCCTCATTTTTGATGAAATCAAATGATTTGATTACACCATTAAAATGAGTATTCCAACTCCGAGATGCTTGCTTCAATCCATGTATGGATCTGTGCAGTTTACCGACTTTATGATCTCCATCACCAGAAGTGAAATACAAATATTGCGTATATAGATATTTTTCTCAAGATATTTATTTAGGAATACAGTTTTCACATCTATCTACTATATCTTATAATCATAAAGAGCTACAATAGTAAGCAATGTGTGGATAGACTTCAGTATGACTATAGGTAAAAAGATATCTTGATAGTCAATATCTTCGTGTTGACTATAATCTTTCATCACAAGCCTAGCTTTATAGGTCTCTACCTTTCATCTGCTCCTATTTTTTTTATAGATCCATTTATATCAATAGGTATTATACCTTCTGGCAGATCTACCAAGATTCATACTTGGTTCAAATATATGATTCAATTTATGACTTCATGGCATTCAACTATTTCTCAGAGTTGATGTCTAACATCACCTCATTATAGATTTTAGGATTATCTCTATGTTCCTTATCTCCTATGAAGAATATTTTCTCTATATCCTCTGTGATCATCCTATGTATCTTTTAGGAGGATAAGAGATCCTACTTGATTTATGAGGTGGAGGAGGTATTACATCTATTGGCTTAGTTTGAGCAGATTCTGATTGGTCTATAACCCATTGCTCTTTAGAGACTTTCTCTTCGAACTCAATTTGCCTCACAGTACTTGCATCTTAATAACTATTTTTCAAAATATGGCATGTTGGCTCACCATCATATTGTGTCCTCTGGAAGTAAAATAATATCCTAATGACTCTTTAGGATATCTTATAAAATGAGCTTTCACAGATCTAGCCTCTAACTTGTCCTTCTATTGTCTTTGGACATAGACTGGACATCTCAAAATCTTGAGATGATCAAGACTTGATTTCTTACCATACCATATTGTTATGGTATAGTAGGAACAGATTTAGAGGGTACTCTATTTAATAAATAGATCATAGAAAGTAAAGTATGTTCCTAAAAAATAAAAGTAAATCAATGAAGCTCATCATAAATCGAACCATATTTAATAGGATCCTGTTCCTTCTTTTCGATACCTCATTAAATTGAAGTATACCAGAAGATGTCCATTGTGAGACTATACCATTATTTTAAAATAATCTTAAAATTCTCCATTAAGATGTTCTCCTCCTTAATCTGGTCAAAGAACCTTGAGAGATTTTCTGATTTATTTTTTTACTTCACATCTGAATTATTTGAACTTTTCAAAAGCTTCAGATTTATGTCTTATTAGATATACATATCCATATCATGAGTAATCATCGATAAAGATAATAAAGTAGAGATATCCATCCCTGACCTGCACATCGAATGACCCACACATATCAGTATGTATTAGGGCAAGTATTTCAGTGGTCCTTTCTCAATATCCCATGAAGCGTAATTTGGTCTTATTTTTTGAAGCCAGAATTCATAAATTGGATATGACTCAGAATTTAATGAGCCAAAGATTCCATCTCTTTTCAATTTATCTAATCTGTCCTCTCCTATATGACCAAGTCTGAGGTGCCACATATACCTTTGATTTATCTCATCCCTAGATTTTTTAGATCCTACAGCACTTACTATCTACTCGGATATGTTCACAAATATATCAACATGTAAATGGTAGAGACTATCAATTAAAAATTATATACAATCAATTTATTTTAAATAAATTTAATAGTATCTTTATTGAAATTAAAAATATATTCATCCTGTGTTAGTACAGATATAAAATTAAATTCCTACTAGCAGCAGGTATATAATAACAGTCTCTAAGAACTAAATTGAATCTTGACGGTGATCACAGAAGATAGATGCTAACAGCTATAGCAGCAACTCTTGCTCTATTGTTGACCGAAGGACCATTTCATCTCTCCTCAGCCTTCTACTTTCTACCAGATCCTACATTGAAGTACATAAATGAGCATTAGAATTAAAGTCCATGATCCAACTAGAAGTAGAGAAAACTATTAAATTTAATTCAATTATGAGCAGATCTGACATACCTTCAAAAGGTGTGTCACCTTTTTTTTTCTTTAGGCTCTCCAGATATGTAGGACAATTCCTCTTTTAGTGACCGTCAATGTTACAATGGAAATACTTTCTCTTGTCAGCCACTTTCTTGGGAGTGTCCTTCTTTGGCTTACTCTTTTGCTTTTGCTTCTTCATAGACTTTTGCTTCTTCTTCTAAATAGACTTTCTCTTGGGTGTAGATGCCCACTCCATAATAAGTACAGTGCCTCTTGAATTTTTTAAGGTCCCCTCAGTGGTCACCAACATGTTCAACCATTCAGACAGAGTGCTAGCAATCTTATTCATATAGTAGTTTACTATAAACTGCCCATACAAACTAGGAAGGGATTATAGGATCAAATTCACTTACAATTTCTTATGCATGATCATGCTAAGCTTCTTAAGTTCTTCTAGATTTTTAATTATTGTCAGACAATGATCATGGACCGACTCTCCTTCGCGCATCTTGGTGTTGAAGAGTCTTTTAGACACTTCATATTGCGTAGTCTGGCGCTGCTCATTATATAACTCTTGCAAGTGAGTAATCATAGCCTTGGCAGTTTGCATGTCCTCATGCTGGTGTTAGAGTTCATTAGATATTGACGTCAAGATATAGCACTTGACCTTATTGTCATCATTCATCCATTTTTGAATAATATCCTTTGTTCAATAGTTGGATGGTTTGGCAAAATAAAGGATTCTTAGTCGAGTACATAACTTAATTTTCAGAGTTCAAAACTATTCTGAGGTTTTTAAGCCAGTCTTTGTAGTTGCTTTTGATCAATCAGTTGGTTTCGAGAATTCGGGCTAAAGGATTGGAAGCTGACATTATGAACTACAGAGAGAAGAGATTCTAATTAGATTTTATACTTAATTTATAATTTATTTTAGAGTCGTTTAAAAAAATAATTCTCTTACTATTTTTCGAGTCTCCTACACTCCTCTGGTAGAGAAACGAAAGTCCTTTACAACTAGAATTTCAAGTAGATATTGCGGTTCCACTGATATACATGCACTTCATCTGATAGATATTAGTGACACGTATATCGATGAGTAGATAACTCTTGTCCAATATTTCTCAAGCATATTGCATCAAAATTTGATCTCTAAATCATGAAGGCCTCACCTAATATATATTGGCCCCATTTCTTAGTTAAGTTAGACCCACTATTCAATGCTAGGGTAAACCATCATTGGATCCCTCACCTGATAGATATTGGACCAACCCCATCTTTATCCTACAACATCTCATGCTAATAGAGCAGTTATACCATCCAATTCAATTGAACTACTATATCCAGTTGAGAACAATCAATAATAAAAAGATGCCCGCACATCTATAATGGTGGAAGACCGCTAGACTTAATATGTGTTGAAGAGATTTGATTCAGATCTTTTTTTTAATTATTTTAGTTATATCTTATGTAAATCTATAATTGCCAAGGATCTAATTGAAAGATCCTCACTTAGTTCACCAAGATCAGAACCATGGTGCAAATGCATCATGTGTGGTGAACTCAATACTAGGCACCCAATAAACTTAATCAACCATATTGGTCAGATAAGTTCAAGATTGATGGGAGACTCTTCGTGCGTGGCAACGATCCTAATTAAATAATCACTATTCTATCACTTGCCTTAGATACCAATTGATTAATCAATTTCAATTGGTTCAGCCCATTGGTTTCGGCCACCATAGATTGCAATTGCAACCAATTTACTGTGTTCATGATACATCCTTAAGATTCGTAGTGATTCAAAGAGATCACCACATATATCTATGAAAATATCCTAATGATTATCTCATAATCTAGATTTGAATGATCTTATATTCATATTTAATTTCTTATGATGTTTTAACTCATCAATCTTTTCTCATCTTAGGACAACCTGCCAGCATAGTAGGTTTTAATCGTTATGCCAGGACAAATTTATTTCAGAATACTTCAAGAATGACTTATAAACTTAATCTTATATTCAATCAAATTACATTAATTTGAAAGCATCGAAATAACCATAGATCACATCAAGATTGGTTTCTATTTATGAATATCATCTCATGCATGAACATATAATAAAGATAAAATTCAGACTTAATGAAATTCAAGTCATATGAACATGAGATAAGAATTCTAGATGCACGAATATAAGAATATCAGATTTTTAGATCTTAAAATAATTTTAGATCTAAAAATATTAACATGAACATCAAACTTTTAGATTTGAAAATAGATTTTCTTACTCCTACTTCACCATATTTACCGATGATTTATCAAGATTTGGATATGTGTATTTAATGAAATACAAATTCGAAGCCTTTAATAAGTTTAAAGAGTATCAAAATTGATTGAGAAATAAATTGGTAAGAGTATTAAAGCTCTTCAATCTCATCGAAGAGGAGAATACTTAACCAGTGAGTTTCTTGATCATCTTAAAATAATAAAATTCTCTCTGAATGGACTCCTCCTTACACCCCATAATTAAATAATATTATGAAAAGAAGAATCACACCTTATTAGATATGGTGCGGTCCATGATATGCTTCACAGATTGATCGATCTCTTTTTGGGGATATGCTCTTGAGATTGCAGTGTATATTTTGAACAAAGTAGCAACTAAATCTATTACTAGCACTCCATATGAGATATAGAAGGATAAGAGGCCAATCCTTAAACATCTGATAATATGAGGCTATCCTGCTTATGTCAAAAATATTGAAGGACATAAGCTTAGTGTTAGATTAGATAAATACAGATTTGTAGGTTATCCTAAGGAGAGTATAGGATACTACTTCTACCATCCTACTCGACAAAGGTGTTTGTTAGTAGGCATGTCATCTTCTTGAAAAAAGAGTTTATCCAAGAAGAAGGCAATGGGAGGACAGTTGAACTTGAAAAAATTCAAGACCTACAATCTAATCAGAAGTAATAAGTGGATAGTCCACAAGTTGATTCTCAACTTGAAGTGTCCATTGATGAGGCATAACCACTACACATACCTCCTCTCTGAAGGTTAAGTAGAGTGCGTAATGTACTATTCAGGTATGGGTGTGTCATTGAGAATGACAAAATATGCCACGCATCATTGAGAATGATGATTCCACAACCTATTCGAAAGCTATCATGAGTAGTGACTCTGACAAATGGTTTGAAGTCATAAAATCTGAAATAGATTTTATATATGCCAATCAAGTTTGGAGTTTGATTGATATACTTGAGGGTGTGACCCCAATAGGCTACAATAGATCTTCAAGAAGAAGATTGGAGCAAATGGCTAGGTAGAGACCGATAAGACCAGGCTTGTAGCAAAAGATTTCAAACAAAGGTAAGGTACTAACTATGAAGAAATCTTTTGTCTGTAGCCATGCTCAAGTCTATTCAGATTATGCTTGCTATAGCTGCATATCATGACTATGAGATCTGACAGATAGATGTCAAGACTATTTTTCTTAATAGAAATTTTGAGAAAGAAGTCTATATGACTTATCTAGAGGGATTTATCTCTAATAGTAGGGCAAATCAAATATGCAAGCTAAAGAAATCTATTTATGGATTAAAGCAGACATCGAGGAGTTGGAACATCCATTTTGATGAGATAGTCAAATCATTTGACTTCATCAAAAATATGGATAACCATATATGTATAAGAAGACTAGTGAGAGTGCTATTATCTTTTAGTTTATATGTGGATGATATACTGCTCATTGAGAATGATATCTTCATATTGCAATCGATCAAAATAAAGCTATCATAAAAATTTTTCATGAAAGACTTGGGTAAATCATCCTATATACTTGGTATAAAGATCTATAAAGATAGATCTAAAAGGATATTAGGCTTATCCCAGTCTAGGTATATAGATCTAGTATTGAAGGCATTCAATATGGATAGATGTAAAAGAGTTTACTTATTCATAAAAATTATTGAAAATTGTAAAAAATATTTTCAAGTACTTAAGAAAGACTAGAGATATTTTTCTCATTATGGTGGATCTGATCTGAAACTAAAAAGTTTTATAGATTTTTATTTTGAATCTGATCCAGATGATAGTAAATCTATATCAGGATATGTATTTATTTATATGGTGGTGCAGTGAGTTAGAAGAGTTTCAAATAACATACTATAGCTGACTAAGTCATTAAGATGGAGTATATTGCTGCTAGTAAGGCAGCTAAGGAAGTCATCTAGATGAAAGAGTTCATCATAGAATTAGGTGTGGTTCCAAAAGGAACCAAGGTCTCGTCAGAAATTCAAGCACATTCTAAGGCCTGTCAATCTCATTTGTGATGTGATCATAGAACGAGTTGACATCAAGAACAATATAGTGAACTCATTCATTAAGGTCTTGTCACAGCAATAGTTTGATCGTCACCTAGATTGCATGGGTATTAAGTATAGAGGCGATTAGCTTTTGTGCAAGTGGGAGATTGAAAGAATAATGCCCATAAGTCAATCATATGTATGATGCGATGGAATATTTTTTATATTTTATCTTTCAAACTCATATGTTTGATATTAATTATTAATTAAATTCAATATTTATTTATTATATGTTGCATCTTAATATTTGTTTAAGGTTATAATGAATTTCATAGATTAGGATAATGATTTAGGACCATGATAAGATCATGCCAGTGAGATCTAAATTTTGATAGTCCTAATCTAAAATATTTCAATCGTAGGACTATTGAGTTGGAGGTCAATGATACTGGTAAGACTGACACATCTTATGTGTGCTCGACAGAGAAGATGGTTGATTTCACAATCACTTATATGGTGATACGAATACAAGGATGTGGGTGCTTATTGGAGAATGAGTTCACTGAATTGACTAAATGAGAGAATATCTGATGGAGTCTTATTTGCATGTCAGCTGATTATTCTCTAGTGGGAGTAGTGCAAGTGATCCTTAGACTTGACATCACTATGGTACATTATGTATATGAATCTATATTTTGGTTCATTCTCTAACTTGACTCTTTGAGCCTTGTGTGGGGTGTTCTGGATATGGTAAAGTGTGCATTGAGGTTGTGAATGGTCAACAAGAATCGATCACTCCTTATAAGGAGAGAGAATATCCTATGTGATCTCATAGGATGATGACTCAAGAAGTTTCTGGCTAGAGCAGGATGAACATTAGAAAAAGTTTCAATGGTTCATCAATTGAGTCATCATCGTCAGATCGAGATACATATGGATAAGTATTGGACTTGACAGTTTTTTATACTCATAGTCTAACTGGGGTGTTGTTTGATCAAAAGATTAAATTGCATGATAACTTACCACTAAAAGATATTTTTGATATTTTATCAAATTTTATATCTTTCGGATAGTCATGATATATTGTGAGACATCAATCTTGACTTGTGGACTCACAAGAATTAAAGAATTTAATTCAATAATTAATTCAAAAAAATTTTGATTAATTGATGCATTTGGGCTGACCTAATCTAATTGGGTTAGTTAGGTTATGAGTCTGAGTTCACTACTAGCTAGATATGAAATCCAATGGGTCATACACTTAAGAATTTGATCATGATCTTAATCTAATTAGATTTATTGAAAATCCTATAGGTTTAATTGACAAGCTAGCACATGAATTAATCCAAATTTTCAATCTGGCTTAGTACAAAGTTGTTTGAGCTGACATAGAATCTGAAACCTTGACCTAATTAGATTAGGTTCAAAATTATGGTTTCCTAGATGGCTTAACCTCTTTATATGAAAGAGTTTCATATGAAATCAACTCCACCTAACCATCTCATACCAAATAATACATGCCACATTTATTTTGAGGTGCCCAGAAGGAAGAGTCCTTCTAAGCTACTCCTCTTAATTCTCCCTGCCTTATTTATTCCACCGCTATCTGATAGTGTTTTAGATGTTGTGTGCAGAAGAGGAAAAATCCTTCTGTGTTAAGTCTCTTCCATGACATATTTAATTCCCTCAATGGATTTATTTTATGCAGAAACCAAGACTTGGTTCTGCATGGAATTCTTAGCACCAAGGGTTGTTTTCACGTGCCCCTTCTCATCTTATAAATAAGGGGGAGCTCAAATGGGATGTGCATGCCATTTCCTAAGTGTTTAGGAAAAAAATTAGAAAGAAAAAGGCAAGGAAGAAAGAAAGGAAAATAAGAGAGAAAATAAGAGAGGAAAGAAATCTATTAGAAAAGCAGATTGTTTGCCTTTCTAAGAGATTGTTGTATCCAAGTGTTGGATATCAAAATCAAATCTAGCATAGCAAATCTTTTGAGAAAAGATTTTAGAGGAGATTCTTGTGTCATGTTTGGAAGGGTATCAGATTGTAGTACACTTCATCCTTGAGTCGGAAAGTTGGCTGCATTACTACAAAGCAAGCTTCAGCTCTGCATCAGATTGCGAAGGATCTTGATTGATCTTATGTGGATCATCGTTGGAGGATATCTATTTTGGTATCTTATGGAGATCATCTTATCAGCGGCTCATCATCTTCGAGAAGATATAATTTTTACCTTATATGCATATATGCTTGATTTGTTTGATTGAAATCTACCAGGTAATCCTCAGGTTTGTGTTCTGATTAGCATGTTTTAAGTGTTAAAACTTGTTAAAAATTTTTGAAAATCATATTTCGCTATGCAATCGAAACCTAAAAATGGTATTAGAGCCATCTTTGTTGGATTCAATCAAACAACATACTATGGTTGTAATATAGATTAGATCTGATTCATATGATGCCATGTTGTTTAATCAATTACTGGCATCGATCTTTTATAAGAATTATTTTGACCATGATCGTAGTTAGACTTTAAAATTTAGTTGGTTTCAAAATTCGGACTAAAGGATTAGAAGCTCACATTGTGAACTACAGAGAGAAGAGATTCTAATTAGATTTTGTACTTGATTTATAATTTGTTTTAGAGTCTTTTAAACAAACAATCCTCCTACTATTTCTCGAGTCTCCTACACTCCTCTGGTAGAGAAACAGAAGCCCTTCGCGACTAAAATTTCAGTAGATACTACGGTTCCACCAATGTACATGCGCCTTATCTGACAGATATTAATGATACATATATCGATGAGTAGACAATTTTTATTCAATGCTTCTCAAGTATATTGCAACAAAATTCGGTCTCTAAGTCATGAAAATCTCACCTAATAGATATTAATCTCATTTCTTAGTTAAGTCAGACCCACAACTCAATGCTAATGCAAAGCCGTCATTGGGTCACTCACTTGACAGATATTATGTCTAACCCTTTCTTTACCCTACAATATCTCATGCTAATATAGTGGTTGCACCCTCCAATTTAGCTGAACCACTGTATCTAGTCGAGAACAATCAATATAGAAAGACGTCCACATATCTACAATAGTGGAAGATCGCTAGACTTAATATGTGTTAAAGAGATTTGATTCAGATCTTTTCTTTTAATTATTTTAATTTATATCTTATGTAAATCTATAATTGCCAAGGATCCAATTGAAAGATCCTCACTTAGTTCACCAAGATCAGAACCATGGTGCAAATGTGTCATGTGTGGTGAACTCAACATTAGGCACCCAATGGAACTTAATCAACCATATTAGCCAGGTCAGTTCACGAATGGTGGGAGGCTCTCCATGTATAGGCAATGGTCCTAATTAAATAACCACCATTCTATTACTTCCCTTAGATACCAATTGATCAATCAATTCTAAATTGATTCAGCCCATTGATTTTGGCCACCACAGATTGCAATTGCAAACCAATTTACTGTGTGTTCATGATACACCCTTCCTTAAGAGTCGTAGTGATTCAAGGAGATCACCATATGTATCTACAAAAACACTCTAACAATTATCTCATAATTTAGATTTGAATGATTTTATATTCATATTTAATTTCTTATGATGTTTACCTCATCAATCTCTTCTTATCCTAGAACAACTTGCCAGCATAATGGGTTTTAATCGTTATACTAGGACAACCTTATTTTAGGATGATTCAAGAATGACTTATAAACTTAATCTTATGTTCAATCAAATTACATTAATTTGAAAGCATCCAAACAACCATAGATCGCACCAAGATTGGTTTCTATTTATGAACATCATCTCATGTATGAACATATAATAAAAATAAAATTCAGATCTAATGAAATTCAAGTCATATGAATATTAGATAAGAATTCTAGATGCACAAATATAAGAATATCAGCTTTTTTAGATCTTAAATAATTTTAGATCTAAAAACTATTAACATAAACATCAAACATCTAAATTTCAGATCTAAAAATAGATTTTCAGATTTTAAAATTCATCTTTTGATTATTCAAAATTTGAATTTCAGATCTAAAAATAGATTTTTAGATTTGAAAATAATTACATGATCAACAATCGTTCTTGATTTCAGATATTGAAAATAATTTTTTAGATTTGAAATCAATCCTTTAAAGAATAAATTTAGAATTTTAGATCTGAAAAATAGATTTTCAGATATGAAATATTGATCTTAATCTTACAACGTAGTGACCGCTCTGATACCACTTGAAGAAAACTCCATCTCATGGTGATTCGTATGCATGCATAATTTTAAAATTATTTTATATGCAATAGAATAAAAATTTAGTTTAAATAATTTAAATTTAATTAGATCTAATATAACTAGTATGCATAGAGATCATATCTCATATTCAGGAATCATTACATATACAAGATTTAGATCTATTTTATTGAGATCTAAATTTTACCTTTGCACGGATAGATTTTCATCGTGATCTAAAAGTCATGGATGCCTTTAGAGATTTATTGAAGCTGCACATGTATCCGATCTCTGCAAGTATCTACGCAGGGATGATCTTGATCAAAAAAATCCAAAGACCATCGGGGTGCCAGGTCCCTTTTAGATCTTTCTCCCTTCAAATCAAATCTGGTTTCTTCTTCTTTTCTTCTCAAGAACCAAGGAAAAAGATAATGAATGAGAGGAAGGAAGAGGGCTTCCCTCTTGGGTGGCACCAAGAAGGAGGAGAGGAGGGTGGGCAACAAAGAGAGAGGAGAGATGGATCCATTGTTAGTTGGCATCCTCTCAACTTGATCCTATTTACAGACTTCAATCCCTTATCCATCTATCCTATTAATTTGATTCAAATTCAAATTTCAAAGATTTGAATCAAATTCAAACTTTGAGATAGATTAGGATAGAAAGATAAGAGAAAGAGAGGAGAGAGAATCTTTGGGATGTGCATCCCAATCTTGGATCACGCATCCCACCCTAGGTCGCATGTCTCCAAAAGAATAATACCCTATAAGCCAATCGTATGTGTGATGCGATAAGATATTTCTGTATTTTATCTTCCAAACTCATGTATTTGATATTAATTATTAATTAATCATTATATACTACATCTTAATATTTATTTAAGATTATAATGAACCCCATAGATTAGGATAATGGTTTAGGGCCATGATGAGATCATGTCAGTGAGATCTGAATCCTTGATATCCTTAATATAGAATACTCCTAACCGTAGGATCATTGAGTCGGGATCAATGATACTGGTAAGACTAGCACATCTTATGTATGCTTGATGAAAAAGATGGTTGATCTTACAATCATTTGTATAGTAATACTAATATGAGGATGTGGGTGCTCATTAGAGAATGAGTTCACTGAATTGACCAAATAAGAGAGCATCTGATGGAGCCTTATATACATATCAGCTAATTGTTCTCTAGTGAGAGTAGTGTAAGTGATCCTTAGATCTAAGATCACCATGATACTTTGTGTATATGAATCTATATTTGGTTCATTTCCTAACTTGACTCTTTCAGCCTTGTGTGGGTATTCTGGACATGGTGAAGTATGCATGGAGGTTGTAAGTGGTCTATAAGAATCGATCATTCCTTATAAGGGAGAGAGCATCCTATGTGATCTCATAGGATGATGACTCAAAAAGTTTTGGTCAGATTAGGATAAATATTAGAAAAAATTCTAATGGTTCATCCATCGAGTCATTATCATCATATCAAGATATATATAGATAGATATTTGAGCTTGATAGTTTTTCGTGCCCATGGTCTATCTGAGATGTTATTTGATTGAAGGATTGAATTGTATGTTAACTTATATCTGAAGGATATTTTTGATACTTTCATCAAATTTTATATCTTTTAGGTAGTCATGATATGTTACTAGATATCAATCTTGACTTATGGACTCATAAGAATTAAAGAGTTTAATTCAGTAATTAATTCGAAAGAGTTTTGATTAATTGGTGCATTTAGGCTGACTTAATCTAATTAGATTAGTTAGATCATGAGCTTGAGTCCACTACTGGTTAGATATAGAACCCAATGTGTCATATACTTAAGGATTTGATCATGATCTTAATCTTATTAGATTTATTAAAAATCCTATGGGTTTAATTGATATGCTAGCACATGAATTAATTCAAATTTTCAATCTGACTTAGTTCAAAGTTGTTTAAGCTAACCTAGAATTTAAAGCCTTGATCTAATCAGATTAGGTTCAAACTTATGGTTTCCTAGATGGCATAACCTCCTTATATGGAAGAGTTCCATATGAAACTAATGTTGAAAAATGTATCCTAAAGTCAATCGTCTGGATGATTGTGCTACTATAATTTATTATGAATTATAAAATAATAAAAATTATTGAGTAAATTATCATAAATAATGCATCTTCTTTTGTAAACTCCTATGTTATGATGAAATTCTTAGAACTATTTTCTATCGATAAAAAAGATTTATCGTGTAGTCCTTAAACTTATTCATGATCAAATGATATGTTATTAACAAGAACAATAATATTTATTGAGTATAAATTATTATGTATCATATGGGTTGGTTGTCCTCCTAATCAAGGAGTATCGAGACACTGGTATGGCATACATGTGAGATATAGGAGTACATCATCACTGAACAGTAACCAAATTGTGGAGCACTCTACTATCAAGAATGGCTCGTGAAGGATTGGGTATAAGTGTCCCTCAAACCTAAGATCATTATGGTGACTTGTAAGCAACTCATTATACTTTGGTGCCAAACTATCTATATTTTTGATATAGTGACAGAAGGCTACTAGATACAGTCGAGTACTTGTAAAATTGATATGTGAGTTAAGATGCGATTGATCCCTCCGGATTATAAGAGTTAATACATCATTATGTTTCAATAGATAAAATCTTGGCCAGTTTAATCTTTGTGATCTGTCACAGGATTTGAAATAGATTGAAATATAATGTGGATGACTCATCCAAGATTGACAGTTTAACTCTACATCATCCTGAGCATTAGGGTCAAAGGGATGAATTATGCGATAATCATATCCCAGGTTCTTGAATGTTGTTTTGCAACTATTCAACACTATCTAGATGATGGGTATCATTGCTAGATGGTCATTTCGATTAGTATAAAATTTATTTCTGTACTATCTATTTAGTGTTCGAACCTATGGGATCACACATAATAAAAATTTCGATCTGATCTGACAGTTGATCGACAATTATGAATCGTTGAAGGATATAATCATTAATATGATTGATGATTAATTTTGTGCAAACGTTGCAACAAATAATTTACTAAGAATTAGTGAATTATAGAAAGATTGATTAATAGTTAGATTATTAATTAGATCAATTTGATTGAACAATAAAGATTGGATCAAGTCTAATTGAATTGGATTTAATTAGGTTTGACATGATTAGGTTATTAGATAACCTAATTGCTAAGGGAGATAAGTTCCTGATTTGATCAGGATTTGGGTTCAATTAATTTTTGATTTGATTAGAATTTAATATCTAATTAGATTAGATTCTCATATTTAATTAGATCTAACCAAATGAGATTTGGTTTGGATAAATTGGAACCAACTAAAGAGTCCAAATCAGATTGGATTTCTCCCCATGTGGCACACCCTAGATGATGCCCTAATGCTTCCATGCAAATATGTTTTTGCATGAGGCATCTCCATGCAAACAAGGTTTCTACCCTTCCTATCTGATGCCTAAAGATGGGGGATATAATCTGATGATTATGGAATATTCAAATCAGATTTGAATTTGATTCCTTATTAGGATGAGTTTGACCTCATCCAACTCTATGCTGCCCTCCATTGGTTCCTCTCCTTTGTGAGACAATTGTAGAGGCTTTTCACTATAAGACATCAGATGTGGGAGAGGGTTTGGCATGAGAATCATCATGCCTCATTGCCTTTTATCGCCCCTCTTGGTGAAGGAGTTAGTTAAGAGTTTGAATTCAAATATGATTTGAAATCAAACTCAAACTAATTTTCAATTTTGCTTTGGACGCCACCTTTTATTGGACCTCTTTTTATGCAACAAGAAAGAGGAGGAATAACAGTGAGTTGCATTAGAAAATCCCAGAGAAAAGAGAGAGGGATGTGAGGTGCTTGGGTGTGGGTCTTTCTTCCTTGGTGCTAGGGTTTTTGGGTGAAAGAAAATCAAGAGAGAAGGAGTTCTCCCTTGCCTTCTTCTACCAATTTTTCCTCCATTGATCAGCCATCAAGGATCTCTGCAAGAAGCTAGCACTCCAGAGAGGTCAATCTAATCGGACTTCGTGTGGATACTCGTAGAGCTATACGTGTGTGCGGCTAGGAGAACCTGAAGTCTATGGATATCAGCTGCGGTGATCTTCGACCCGTGCTTAAGTATAGAGATCCAATCTCTATCATATTTTAGATTAGATCTAATTATTTAGATATTTTTTTAGATTATGCATACATATTTATGTCATAAGATCCTGGCTTAGGTAGTTATAGATTAGATCTAGTGCATGATGGATTAAATAGTTTAATCTAGTTTGCTTCCATTATGAGAAAATTTTTAAAAATCATGCATGAACTGCCCTAGCTTTCCTTTAATTGGTATCAGAGCCATAGGTTCTTTTTGACATGATTATGTATGTATAAAGATATAAAAATAATTAGTCAGTGATTGCATGTACTGGTTATAAGGTTGTCCTATTGTAAGGGTTATAGTAAAAAGGTTGTCCTAATACATGCTGATCTAAATACTTAAATTATAAATATGTTTAGATGAAATCTAAAGAGATTTATGATTTATTATATGATTTTTGATCTGAAATTAATTGATTATTGATCGCATGTACTGATTATGAGATTATCATAGTATGTACTGATCTAAAAACTTAAATCATAATATGTTTAGATGAGATCTAAAGAGATTTATGATTTATAATTTGATTTTAGTAAAGCATGACATGTTTTTGATCTGATTTAGATGTGATCTAAAGTAGTGATCAGATCTTAAATTTAATCTGTTACATATATGATGTGTTAGATTAGATTTATTATTTTCTTAATAGCCTAGTACTCTGATTGTGTTGATCATCATGGCCATCCGATCATAAGAGAAAGTTGGGATCAAAGTCTCTCTCTTGCCCATTCGATGGATTCTCTTATGGCGTGTAAGGGTATCGCTTGTGATTATATCCCATGAAGAAGAACTGCGAATAAAAATTTATGTATTTCATGTTTCAGATCTAGATCCTATGATACATATGTTAGATATGTGGTTTTGATTTGTTTTGGATCTAGTATTTATATATGTGATATATATGATTTGTAGAATTTAGATAAAATTAATTTTGTAAATCCTAGATTCAAAACTTTAGGATTTGATCTAAAACATTGAAACTATTTATGAAAGATATCCTAATCTAAAATTCAGCAATGAGTTGTTGGAATGCCTGTCGAGTCGACTCAATTTTGATTGAAATCGACTCAAGACCCTTTCGAGCCGGCTCGATTTGTTGATGATCTGACTCGATGCTGTAGGTTGAGAAATTAATTTTTGTGTGGAGCTCACTCAAATTGTGCAAGCTTAAAAAATTATCTTTATTTGTATCACACCCCAGACCCGAGATCGTGAGTCAGAGGTCATGACAACCGCTGCATATTTATGAAAAATTCTCTCCATAAACATGCAAGGCATCTCATCACGATATCAATGCATTACAGTAGAATAAAATTTAATAATTATTATTCAATTTTAATTTAAATAACTAAATCAAATATCTTACATCCAATAAAGTTTCACTAAAATAAAATAATAGTTCTAAGTTCAATGAAGTTGACAATGCTAAATCTCGCCTTTAAAAACTCTGTCCCAACATTATTACCCACACTCATAATTAATTATCTGAATATGAAAAGATAAAAGAGAGATAATGAGTTAGACAGCCTAGTAAGTAATAAATATTTAACTAGATATTTAAATATTATATAATATTCAAAAAATATTATAAATATATATAAAATATATTTATACTAATTCAATATAATTTAATTTTTTTAAATATTCACATATAATATAATCATAAATCTGATTCAAATTAAAGTACTCATAACTCAATAGCTTCGACTATAATCAATGTTTAACCCCCATTGATGGGATCTACTGAATACCAGCACACAACCCCTACTGGCAGAGTCCACTAAATACCAATGCACAACCCCCACGGTAGGATCCACTAAATACCAGCGTACTGTTGAAAATTATATCCTAAAGATAATCGTTTGACGATTGTGCTAATTATAAATATATATGAATTGATAAATAATAAAAGTTATTTGATATTTTTTATCACAAAGATACATCTTCGAACAAACTCTTATATTATGATGAAGTTTTTAGGACTACTTTGATTGATAAAGAAGATTTATCATGTAGTCTTTAAATTG
>KE505756.1:104903-118721 GCA_000441515.1 Elaeis oleifera
GAGAGAGAAAGTAAAGAGAGAAAATCTAATATTTTAGAGAGAGAAAGTAAGGGTTCAGACTGAAAAAGAGAGAAGAGAGAGAACTCTCTCATTTTTTATTTTTTAATTATTTATTTATTTTTCTTTCTCTTTTTCTTTCTTTTCTTTCCTTTTTTTTTCTCGAGAGAGGGAGCCTGCGTCCCTCTCTTCCTTCTTTTCTTCCTTCATGGAACAGGGGAGGTCTTCCTCCCCCTTGTTCCCAAACTAAAAGGCCTCCCCCCTAACTGACCACCACTCCGACTGATGGGGTAGTCCCCGACGATGTCGAGCTATCGGATCTGGCGATCGATCGTGGCCAAACCGTGATGAAAAATCAAAACAAAACAAAAAAATAGAGGAACCCAAAAATCCATGATTTCAACTTATTTTGGCTGAAAAACTAGTAAAAATCCTAACTTAAAACCTATAGAAGATTGAGTGGAAGATGATTAGAATAATTTACCTAATTTTTTGATGGGAATTGGTCTAATTTGTGGCGGCCAAAATAAGTTTATCCACTGAAAAGAATAGAAAGAAAAAAGAGGATTAAACGGTGATTTTTGGTGAAGAGAAACTGAGGGATTAAGACCTTTAAATAGATCTCTTAGGGGAAAGAATTAGTGTTTCAATCAAAGTTCTTTTCCTAAGATTTTTAGGAAATCTAATTGGAGAAGAACTTTGAGAGTTCTTCCGCAAGCTTCCCACCTCCACGCTACTTCCATCTTTCCTAGCACGTGCAGAGCACATGCTGGCCCCCCTTTTTTTAAATCTGCTTTAAGATGTGTGTGGATGGGGTTAGGGTATCACAGTTTGTCTTAGGGTGAGTCAACTTAAATTTCTTGACAAAATTATTTTGCATAAATTTTAATGTAAAGGAGTTTATACTTAAATTTTTTTCATCTTTCTATACATAATTAAGAATTAAGAGTTGGAACTTTAGATCTAAAATTATGAATTAAAGATCTAAAGATATTTCATAAGATATGGGGCTATGAGTTAGCTTGAATTAGATCAATTAACTGGATTAGACCTAGGGTTAGAATCAAATATGGACTAAATTAAAAAATGACTAAATCTAACCAAGAGTTGAATTAAATTAGGTCAAGTTTTTTCTAGATCAAACTCAATAGTTATAGTTGATTAAAGTCTATGATTTTGATTACACTAAATGGACCTGATCATGGCTGAGTGATCGAGTCCGAGTCTTTAGGCAGACCAAATCAAAACTGATAAACCAATTGGTGTCTAAGGTAAGTTTGGCATATCGATTAGTGGTTTTTAATTAGTAGTCTATTTGCCTGACTATTTTGATAGTGTCTAAAGCAAGCCTTAGCAGACCCTCCGATCGACCTCACTTACCTAGCCAATGTGATCAATCAGCTTTTGATTAGGTTGCTCATTGATTCGAGCTAACCCATGCCACCTAGGTTAGTCAGTCATATGATTATGCTGACTAATTAAGGTATGACCTCAACTTATTTTGTCCTCTCATAACTTAGTGAAGTTAGTGGAAAGATCTTAAGTTAATCAGTATGATTGATTTAGATGCCTCTTAACTAGCTTAGACTCTGGTCCTCTTCGAAGACTTGATAAAGTCAGTGGGAGGATTGTTGATTACTGGTTAATCTTCTCTCTTCATTCTAAAATAAATGATTAAATCTTTTAAATTATTAGATCCTTAAAATGAATGAGTTATGGGGATAATAAATTCATAGCCTCCCATTAAATGGATGATAATGGATCCAATAATCTAGGTAAACATTGGAGGCACCTTTGCTTGGTGTTTATCTAGATATTAAAATTATTATTCATTATATGATGACTCTGTTGTACTATCTGACAAATGGTTGGGTTGGCTAGAGTCTTTCTTGGACTTGATCATTCATTAGTTAGATTTACTGAGTATGTTCATATTAATGGTTGGACCTAATCAGGACTTTCAGTAGAGGCACTATACCGCCTACTGAAAAGGTGCCCGAGATAAAATTATTACTAAAAATTATTTAAAAAATAATTGATTAAGAACCTATCCATAAATGCATATGGGTTGGTCGAGCCATACTCGAGCCTGTGTGTAGTCTGTGTGGATTCTAGTATTTGCTAAAGGATTAATATAATTCTTCGAATTGGAGAGAGAGGCCATCAATTCATACAAAATAGTGAGAGAATCTTTGACTAAAGTCTAAGTCTTTAGGATTAAATAATTTATATACTAATAGATCCTATGTTTCTTTGCTTTTCAGTAATAGCTAGTAAATTATTGCTCTCCTCACTATTGGATAATGACAAGCTTATGGGACTCAACTTCGATAGTCAGTATCAGAAGTTGAACATTATTCTTGGATCGAAATTGATCAAGAAGCTCAAAGCTGATCTGAGTCAGATATAGTGCTTCTTTTGTGAGAATCTGGATCATTAGAAGAAGAATTGTCCTCTATATCTTGGTTCCCTCGATCCAAACAAGTTAAGAAGAGAAATCAGTAAATGGCTGCTGGTCAAGGTATTTATATGATAACTCTTTGTAATTTCTCTATTTATGATACTACTATCTAGATTTTAGATACCAGAAGCCCAATTAACATTTGTAATTCATTGTAAAACTTTAGGTTAGTAGAAGGTTTGAAAACGGTGAGAGATTTTTGAATGTAGGAAATGGAATTCGTGTTCTGGTCTTAGCTTTAGGAATTGTCAAGCTTATTTTCAACTCAAACATTATCATTTTGAGTGATTGTCACTATTGCTCATCATTCTTGTTGAATGTTATTTCCTAGGTCTTTTGGCCAAGGATGGATCTATATTTTAATAAAAATAATTTTATGATATCATTATGAATGATACTATAATAATACATAGACAATTAAGAAATGATATTTATATTTTATTATAATCTGTTAGTGTAATATACACATCGATCAAATATTCTAGAGTAGATAATATCTTGGATGTCTATCTTTAGCATTGTAGGCTCAGTTATATAAACAAGAATAGGATAAACATGTTAACCAAAGAGGAAATTCTCAACATCAATAATTATGAATCATTACCGATCTGTGAGTCTTATCTTCTTAGAAAGATGACTAAGTCACCCTTTATTGAAAAGGGTGAGCAAGCCAGTGATGTTCTCAATCTAGTACATACTGATGTATATGGACCTATGAACTCGAGTGTTAGAGGAGGGTATAGTATTTCATTACTTTCACTGACGAACTATCTAGGTATGGATATATTTATTTTATAAAAATAAGTTTGAATCATTTAAAATATTCAAACAATTTCATAATGAAGCAGAAAATAAATTAAAAGAGTATTAAAACTCTTTGATCAGGCCAAGAATGTGAATATCTTTTCAATAAATTTTGACATATCTATAAAAAAATGTGATTCTCTCACAATTGATAACTCCTAGAACACCACAACATAATGGAGTGTCAGATATGGTTCAGTCCATGATGGGATTTGCAAGTCTGCCAGTCTTCTTTTGCGATTATGCTCTTAAGACTGCTTATTATGTTTTGAATAGAATTTCAAGTAAATCAGTCACAAAAACTCCATATAAGATATGAACTAGGCGTAGGCCAATACTCTCTTACCTTAGGGTTTAGGTTGTCTAACTTATGTCAACCTTTGCAGATCAATAAGCTTGGATCTGGTCTGATAAGTGTTATTTCGTAGGATACCCCAAGAAATTAGAGGATATTACTTCTACCTTCCTAATGAACAAAAGGTGTTCGTGGGCCTAAAGGCATTCTTTTGAAAAGAAATTTTTTGGAGAAGAAACTGATGCTATTAAGGTTGAGCTTGATAAAGTTCAACAGATAGAAGAACCGACACACATAAATGAATCTACAAAGCTAGATTTGATTAGATCAAATCCAGAGCCCATTGTAGAGGTACCTTTGAGGAGATTCAATAGAGTACTGTATCAGTCAGATAGATACTATAATTTTTGATCCAAAATAGTAATTCTATTGAACTTGATAAAATAATGAGGATCCGATCAGCAACATGGATGATATATAGAGATCTGATTCTGATAAGTGGCTTGAAGTCATAAAATCTAAAATGGAGTCCATAAAAATCAACAATGTATAGACACTCGTTGATCCACCTGAAAGGATAAAATTCATAGGGTGTAAATGGATTGTCAAAAAGCAAAAAGGTGCAGACAGAAAGGTGGAGACCTATAAAGCTCATTTGATTACCAAAAGGTATCGTCAATGTTATGGTATTGACTATGATGAGATATTTTCTTCTGTGATAATGGTCTTAGAGTTGAAAATATACATTTTGATAAGATGATCAAATGTATGGCTTTGTTAGGAATGAAAAGAACCCTATATCTATAAGTGGCCTAACGGTTCTATAGTTATTTTTCTTATACTTTATGTGGATAGCATTCTCTTAATTGAAAATGACATCCCAGCTTTACAAAATGTAAAGCTATGGCTGTCGTCTCAGTTCTCCATAAAGGATTTGGAAGAAGCATCCTACATCCTAGGGATGAAGATCTATAGAGATAGATCTAAGAGGTTGCTTGGATTGTCCTAATCTATAAATATAGATACCTTGCTGAAACGGTTTAGCATGAAAATTCTAAGAAATGCTATCTTCCGATAGGTCAAGAATTATTCTCTCTAAAAAAAATTATCTGACAACTCCTCAAGAGAGAGAACATATGAGTAGAATCCTATATACTTTGACAGTGAAATCTATCATGTACGTCATGAAATGTATAAGACCGGATGTGACCTACTCACTAAGGGTAGTGAGTAGGTACCAATTTGATCCAGATGAGAACCATTGGAAGGTTGTAAAACTATCCTTAAGTATTTAAAAATACTAAAGATCAATGGATCATCTATGGAGAATCTGATTTAAAACTTATGGGATACACTGATTCTAGTTTTTAGTCAGATCGAGATGATAGTAAAAGTATATCGGGATATATTTTTATCCAAAATGGAGGAGCGATCTACCGAAAATATTTCAAACAGCATACTGTAGTCGATTCAGTTTGCGAGGTGGAGTACATTACGGCATCTGATGCTGCAAAGGAAGTAGTTTAGTTGTGAAAATTTATTAGTGAGCTTGGAGTGGCATCCTCTGTCGATGGCCCAGTCCTGCTGTAATGTGACAGCTCTAGACCATAGCTCAAGCTAGTGAATCATAGTCCTACCAGAGAATCAAATACATTCTGTATCACTATCACCTTGTATAAGAGATCGTGGATCAAAGTGACATTGAGTTTCAGAAGATCGATGAAAAAGAGAACTTGACCAACCATTTACTAAAGCCCTCAGAATCAAGGAGTTTGATGAATGCAAATGAAAGATAGGTATTTGATACCATTCTGATTGACTTTAGTCCAATAGGAGTTATTGAAAAATATATCCTAAAGCCAATCGTCTGGACGATTGTACTACTAGTAATTTGTATATGAATTACAAAATAATAAAAATTATTTAGCAAATTCATCATAAATAGTGCATCTTCCTTAGTGAACTCCTATGTTATGATGAAATTCTTAGAACTATTTTTTATCGATAAAAGAAGATTTATCATATAGTTTTTAAATTTGTTCATGATCAAATGATAGATTATTAACAAAGACAATAACGTTGATCGAGTATAGATTGTTGTGTACCATATGGGTTGGTTGTCTTCTTAATCAAGGAGTGTAGAGATATTGGTATGGTATATAGATGAGATGTGTTGGGGATGTCTGGCCAGGACACCACCACCACAGGATCTTTTTGATACCACTCGCATCACAGCAGAAAGAAAGAAGAAATAATACAGATACAATCAAGTACGTGGAACAGTCCAAGTGCTACCTCCATGGGGTATGCAAACTTCACTATAAGAAAGAACAAATACAAAAGGAGATCATCCAATCTCAACTCTCTGTATACCACCTTCTCTCAACTAGAATCTACTCTCACAACAGCTCTCTCAAATCCCCTAAGGAGACCCTCTCACAAGCCTGCCAGTATCAGGATCCTTGACATCTTTAGATGCTTTCTATGGAGCGAACCGCTATATCATGGTACTCTACAGCTGCTCTACCTGACTTTTTGCTTTGCCCTTGATCCTGTCGATGCTCTACAGGGTCTACTCTGCCTGCTGCATGCACTCGGCACCGTCAAACTCCTCTTGGCTGTTGCCTAAGCCTCCCTAGGCTGATGTCCTCATCTCGGCTACTTCTCATTGCTGCCACCTTTTCACGGTTCTGTTGCCATAGGGCTCTTTTAAAGCTCTAAAACCCTGATTGCATCGGAGAGTCGCTCCTAATTAGACTCTAATAGGTCTTTGGCCATCTGATCAGCACTGCTCGCATCTCTAATCATCGGATCGTGCAAATATGCACTCAAATCATGCCTCTCACTGTTGGATCATGCCTGATCAAGCTCATCAAACCCAGATCACACCCATAAGCCATCTCGCCCATTTGATTGCATGTCAGATCAGATCTCAACCATCCAATCATGTCGGATCCACAGAAACCCACCATGGACTGCCATACTATCATAGACTATGAGGCCAAATCACGTAGACCACGATTTTACACCATGATGGACTGCGCCAACCATGTGCGTGTAGGCCTGGGCTACGTGCTCGTGCATGCCTGGGCTAAGCCCACGCCTACTGGGCCACCCCCTGTGGCCCCCTAGACTACCTCCTAGCTGGTGCACTGTGGGCCCCACTGCTTCGTATGCTGCAGGCCCCATTGCTCCATGTTTTCAGGCTTATCGCGATGTGCTCTTCGAGTTGGGCTTCTCCATATCTAGATTTTTGCTCTTATAGATCGAATTTGAGATATTTTTCTAATAAGATGTAGGAGTACACCGTCACTGAACAGTGACCAAACTGTGGAGCACTCTGCTGTCAAGAGTAGCTCATGAAAGATATGGGTATAAGTATCCTTCAGACCTGAGATCATTATGGTGACTTGCAAGCAACTCACTGTACTTTGGTACTGGACTATCTGTATTTCTAATATGGTGATGGAAGGCTACTGGATACAGTCAAGTACTTGTAAAGTCGGTGTGTGAGGCAAGATGGGATTGACACTTCCAGATTACAGGAGTTAATGTATTACTATATTTCAATCCAGTAAAACTTTGGCCAGGATAATCCTTATGATCTGTTACAGGATTTAAAAAGATTGAAATATAATGTGGATGACTCATTTAGAGTTGACAGTTTAATCCTAGGTCATCCTGAGCATTAGGGTCAAAAGGATGAATTGTGCGATAACCATATCCCAGATTCTTGAATGTTGCTTTGTAACTGTTCGACACTATCCAGACATTGGGTATCATTGCTAGATGGTTATTTCAATTAGTACAAAATTTATTTCTGTGCTACTAACTTAATGTTTGAATCTATGAAGTTACACATAATAGAAGTTTCGATCTGATCTGATGGCTAATTGACGATTATGAATTGTTGAAGGGTATAATCATCAATATGATTGATGATTAACCTTGTACGAAGGTTGCAATAAATAATTTGTTAAAGGTTAGTGAATTATAGGAAGATTGATTAATAATTAGATTGTTAATTAGCTCAATTTGATTAAGCAATGAGGATTGGATCAAGTCTAGTTGAATTGAATTCAATTAAGTTTGATCTGATTAGGTTATTAGATAACCTAATCGCTAAAGGAGATAAGTTTCTGATTTGATCAGGACTTGGGTTCAATTAATTTTGATTTAATTAGAATTTAATATCTAATTAGATTAGGTTCTCATATTTAATTGGATCTAACCAAATGAGATTTGGTTTGGATAAATTGGAACCAACTAAAGAGTCCAAATTAGATTGGACTTCTCCCTATGCGCCACACCCTAGATGATGCCCTAATGCATCCACACAAATCTATTTTTGCATGAGGCATCTCCATGCAAACAAGGCTTCCATCCCTTCCTATCTGATGCCCAAAGATGGGATATAATCTAGTGATTAAGGAATGTTCAAATCAGATTTGAATTTGATTCCTTATTAGGATGAGTTTTGACCTCATCCAAACTCTATGCTGCCCTCCATTGGTTCCTCTCCTTTTGTGCAACAATTGTAGAGGCTTTTCACCATAAGAATCAGATGTGGGAGAGGGTTTGGCATGAGAAATCATCATGCCTCATTGCCTTTTATCGCCCCTCTTGGTGAAGGAGTTATTTAATATTTTGAATTCAAATATGATTTGAAATCAAACTCGAACTAATTTCCAATTTTGCTTTGGATGCCACCTTTTATTGGACCTCTTTTTGTGTGATAAGAAAGAAGAAGAATAATGGTGAGTTGCATCAGAAAATCCCAGAAAAAAGAGTGAGGGGCGTGAGGTGCTTGGGCATGGGTCTTTCTTCCTTGGCATTAGAGTTTTTGGATGAAAGAAAATCAAGAGAGAAGGAGTTCTCCCTTGCTTTCTTCCATCAATCTTTTCCTCCTTCATTGATCAGCCATCAAAGATCTCTACAAAGAGTTAGCACTTCAAAGAGGTTGGTTTGATCAGACTTCATGTGGATACTCGTTGAGGCCATACGCATGTGCGGCTAGGAGAATCTGAAGTCTATGGATATCAGCTGCATTGATCTTCGACCCACGCTCAGGTATAGAGATCCGATCTCTATCATATTTTAGATTAGATCTAATTATTTTGGATATTTTTTTAGATTATGCATACATGCTTAGGTAGTTATAGATTAGATCTAGTGCATAGTAGATTAAATAGTTTAATCTAGTTTACTTCTGCTACGAAAAAATTTTAAAAATCATACATGAACTGCCCTCGCTTTCCTTTAACCAACTCCTAACCACCTCATGCCAAAATGAATACACACCACATTTATTTTGAGGCACCAGAAGGAAGAGTCCTTCTGGGCTACTCCTCTTAATTTCTCCCTACCTTATTTATTCCACGTGCTATTTGATAGTGTTTTGGATGTAGTGCGTAGAAGAGAAATAATCCTTCTATGTTAAGTCACTTCCATGCCATATTTAATTCCTTCAGTGGATTTATTCTATGCAGAAACCAAGAGTTAGTTCTGCATGGAATTCTTAGCGCCAAGGGTTGTTTTCACGTGCCCCTTCTCATCTTATAAATAAGTGGGTGCTCAAATGGGATGTGTGTGCCATTTCCTAAGTGTTTAGGCATATGATCTAAAGAGAAAAGAAGGGAAAAAATCAGAACAAAAGGTGGGAAAAAAGAAGGAAAACAAAAGAGAAAAACAAGAGTGGAAAGAAATCTATTAGAAAAGCAGATTGTCTGCCTTTCTAAGAGATTGTCATATCCAAGTGTTGGATATCAAAATCAGATCTAGCATGGCAAATCTTTTGAGAAAAGATTTTAGAGGATATTCTTGTGTCATTTTTGGAAGGCTATCAGGTTGTAGTACATTTCATCCTTGAGAAGGAAAGTTGGCTGCATTGTCATGAAGCAAGCTTCCGCTCTACATCAGATCGGGAAGGATCTTGATCGATCTTGTGTAGATCACCATTGGAGGATATCTATTTTGGTATCTTGTGGAGATCATCTTATTACCAGATCATCATCTTCGAAAAGGTATAACTTCTACCTTATATGCATGCTTGATTTGTTTGATTGAAATCTACAAGGTAATCTTAAGATTTGTGTTCCGATTAGCAAATTTTGAGTGTTAAAATTTGTTAAAATTTTAAAATTATATTTTGCGGTGCAATGAAACCTAACAGTCCCACCTTAGGTCGCACATCCCAACCTTTGGATGCACCCTCTTTGGCATGTGGGATGAGAGAGAGTCCCAGTCCAACTAGGATCTCAACTCCTAACCATATTCTATATTGGTTCTGAATCAAATTGAAATAGGTTTAGTCAATTTCTTATTTGACTAGGAATAGATCCAATTAGAATCAAATTAAATCTAATTTAATTTGTATAAAGCTCAATCATTAATTAAATGATCAAATTAAATAATTAATAATTTAACAATAATTGCTCATTGTTCTTCCTCTAACTTACTAACTTTTAGTAAGTACTCTCTTGTAATTTTATAACTTAGTCCCATCATCAATCAAATTGATAATTGGATTCATCCATGAATCAAATTCATAATTCAATTATTTGATTAAGTCAAAACTCCTTTTGTGTGTGATCCCATAGGTTTTATTCTGTCTGATAGTGAGACATATTACGATCTTCATCATGAATATCATTGAAACTCTTTTCAATAGATTGAAATAATTCTAACTCATTTAATGAGAATTATTGACCATCAATTAATTCTCTTAAGTCTCACAGTCCATTAGTGATGCCTAGCAGTATGTAGTGGCAATCCAGCAGAATGAAAGAGTCTGAACCTTTAGGTGTAGTTAACATGTGATTCAGTTCTTCTATCATAAGTTCTGACAAGATGAAGGTTATGAAAAACTCATCAAATCCTATCATCCATCATATATAAAATTTAATTAGCTCGAGCTCAACTCATGATTTCTCATGAAAATTATTTTCATTAATCACATTATCGTGGCCACGATCTTAAGAACTTAGCTTCATAAATCATATAGGATTACTTCTTAACTACTAAGATTGATAAATTCCATCTAGGTACGTATCCTACTCTTACAGCAAATTTACTATAGCCAATATATACCACAAAGATCTACATGACTAAGAGACCAAGTAAATATACAGTCAGACTACAATAATCTTACTATGAATAGTTGAGATACTGTAGGTCAAAGAACTACTCACATAACTATAGCATCGAAAAAGTCATTGACAAGTGTGTAGATATCCAAATGACTTTTATTTTGATCACACTCAGTACCATTATTCTCTAACAACCACCTACACTCTCACTTAATGTAGTCACACTGTAGACTTAAGACTCATCTATCCTAAAGAAAGTGATCCATACACTAACCTCATTAGATTACTCATCATCTCCATGATGATCCATCGATCGGGAGTAATTTAGAAATTAATTATTAATGACACATGTCTCAAATTTTTAACTCTTGATAATATGTGTTATCATCTTATTAATTTTTTAGATGATTCAAGGACACATAATAAGAATAGAATAAAAGAATTGCTCAATTTTATTAATAAATAAATGAGTCAAGTATAAATTTATATCCTAAAAAAAATAATGTATCGGCTAGATTGACTTTTAGGGCATACATCTAATAGTGCTTGCAACATCATCAGGGTGTCACCATGTCATCAAGATGCCACCATATTATCAGATGGATAAAATGTGATCCAACACTTGCCCCTACTTCTCAATTTGAAGGATTCATTCTAGGAAGTAGCTCATTGATCGGAACCTTGAAGTGGCATGCCGAGGTGCATCTCCGTATTGTCTGAGGCTCCATCGATGTGGCTAGGTAGTTAGACCCACCTGGCATGCCAAAGAGTCATCAATTAGCTCTAGGTAGTCATTGGGATAGCTTTCAGTCAATCCTACGATCGTCGAGCGCTCCTAAGAGGTCATTTGATCTCATCTGAGGCTATCCTCACTCCTCGTCCGATTTGCTTATAGCAGGTGGTCACGTGGAACATCTAGTGATCTTCGGTTTCATCCTGATTATCCATTTTTAGCTTGAGTTTGGCATTCATGCATAATCGGGAGTGGGTTCTTTTGGTCGAGGGGTGTCAGCTTCGATGCCTGCATGATAGCATTTAATCTCTCACCACCTGCACAAAGCCATCTGGTATAGAATTTATGCTCAGATGACTTGCAATGGGTGTTTATCTCTGACCCATTCGCCAATGTGGTCGGTCGTCCAGATTGGTTGCACCGTTTATCACGGTGTTGTTGAAAATGCTCACTCTCATCGAATGGGATCCTTTGCATTTCCACTTTCTACCCTCCTACTACTTAGGATTTTTGGGTCCTCCCAGCTTGTGAGTGCCCTCATCTTTGATACACGATGTTGCCTTGGAATTTCTTGAGGGTTTGAGCACATGATGTAACACCCCAAATCGAGAATATGCTAGCTTAGAAATTTGCATGTACATTAGTATTCATCTTGATATGTGGCATAGCATGTCATTCAGATACACTTGAATATTTATATGTTAGTTAATTAGTAGTAGCAAAGCTTAGATTTAGTCATTAATTAAGAAGAAATGATCAAGGAAAAATTTGAGGAATTGAGTTGATACTTTTGGCTGAATCAGGAGTTCAAGTCAACTCGAATTTTAGTGGGTCGGCTCGATGGTTGAAAAACAGTCAGACGAGTTTAACATTCTAGATATTTCATGTTCCAATTTCAAACAAATATGTGGAAAATGATTGAGCAGCTTCACTCCATAAATAAAGAACTAAAAATTTCCTTAGCACCACATCAATAAATTTATAATTGAGTGGCTTTCTTGGGGTTGACACCTAGCAAACTAAACCTTAGTTTAGTTTCATTCCAAAGCTTAGTCACCAATCCTTTTTGTTGCTGATTTTGTCCCTTAGCTAAAATAGAAACGTTGGAGAAGAAAAAGGGAGTTGGAAAGGGAGGAATTTTCAAGCAAAATTTGAAGAGAATTCAGCTAGAAACTAAGGTTTCATTGAAAACTAGTTTGGAAGTGAAAATTTGCTATTAGGAGAAAAAGAAGAAACCTGTGTAGATAGCAATAGGGATTTGATCATTTGAGATGAGGATTTTGATTCCTAAACTGAGTTTACACTAAACCTTAAATGATTTCTAT
The DNA here is from genome assembly GCA_000441515.1 of Elaeis oleifera. NCBI lineage: Eukaryota > Viridiplantae > Streptophyta > Magnoliopsida > Arecales > Arecaceae > Elaeis > Elaeis oleifera. The sequence goes on from KE505756.1 coordinate 117,607, forward strand.
CTGATATGAGGTTTAGATGATTTAAATGGTGAGATTTCTGAACTAAAAATCAGGAAGTGAGAGCTGCTGCTGGTTTCTTTGAAATTTATCTAAATTATTTCAGAAAAAGGGGTTAGAGTTAGGGTTAGCCAGATATGCTTTGGATTAATTAAGCACCAAGGTTGTGCAGTAGCTATCTCGAGGTGAGTGAATTCCATCTAACTCTGATGTTTCATTACATTTCGATATAAAAAGATGTTATTTGAAAGAAGGTCAGTTTTCCATTATTCTACAGCTTATACATTTATATGAAGTATGAAAATAGGATTTGTTCTCTTTTGATAACTTATGAATACAGCTTAAGCATGTTTACATGTTTAAGATTTGAACAGTATGATAAATTGTGTTTTGGAATGCATTGAAATAACTTTTCAGCATTTGAATTTTATCGAACATGTCTTCAGCAGATTATCCATAGGAGTGATCAACCTTTTGGGTGTTTCTGAGTATCAGCCAGTACCTTCTTGTGAAACATTATATCCAGAGGGGCTCAGTTGTATCAGATGCATTGTATCAACTGCTTATAGTAGGGGTGCACTGTGGTATAGTCGGTGGTAGCCCAGTAGCACCTCTTTACAATCTCGTATGCTTGTAGGGCCCAGATTTGTCTGACGTACTGTATCGACTGCCCATAGTGGGGGTGCGCTGTGGTGTAGTTGATGGTAGTCCAGCTATTTTCTATTTCGATGATACTTGCACTGCTTTATCCTTGTTTAGTATGCAAAGTTTTGAAAATCTATTAATTGTGTGTGACATATGTATCATGAGTACTACAGCAAATCTTCCTATTTTCTCCACTATTCGATGAATTGTTCACTCACTAGGACTAGTGTCTCATTATGTGTTTTTTTCTTTCCCCTTTGATAGGTTAAGGTATTATAGCTCAGTATAGCAATTACATCTTCAACACTCATTCCAGCAAAGGATGGCCATGTCGGTTAAAGAGAGGAGTATTCATTTTGGGTCCTTCCTTTTTGGGCATGCTAGTGAGTGTAAGGAGCTCATTTTGGGATTATATTTGGAATTGTATTCTGTTGGGTATAAAATACCCTCTATCGAAGTTCTCGACAGGTGGC
>KE505756.1:152778-169767 GCA_000441515.1 Elaeis oleifera
ATGATTTAATTGGGATTGATTAAATTATAGATCAAGTTTTAATTAATTTAAATTAGATTTAATTTAATTAAATTAATTTAATTAATATTAATTAGATTTAATTATCTAAATCAGATTTGGATTTCAAGCCTGATTGGATCAGGTTTGACAGCCTTTCGAATTCGATTCAATTCGAGCTCAATTTGAACCTGATTGGGATCTAGTTTGAATCAAATTGAACCTAACCCTTAGAGCCCAAGTTCTTTGAGCTTCTCTCTCCACTTGGCCAACTAGAAAAAAGGATGGAGTGGTATTATTTTCATTGCTTTTCTCTGTGTGCACATGAAGAGGTGTGGAGAGTTTGTTATGTGCCTTCTTGATTAGTTTGGACTCTTATTTGGATAAGAGGTAAAGCGTAACTAATTTAAACTGATTTCTATCAGGTTTTGGCATGGGAAGAAGGTCTTTCGGTGATAAAAACTATAAGAAGGGATGTTTAATGTGAGGAATTAATTCTTAAGTTTTATGTGCTAACCACCTTGCCTCCTTCTTCCATGCCAACCACCTCTTCTCTGTTCCATCTTCCATACTTTGCTTCTCCGGATAGAGATCTAGAGAGAGGCCTTAGTGAGAGAGAAAGAAAATCAAGGAGTTTTTGATTTTTTTGGTGGTTAGGATCAATCCCAAGATCCTATACAGGACTGTATCAAGTAGATTCAAGTAAAGGACCCTGATCCAAGCCGAAGAATGAAGCTTGCAAGGGAGCTAGCACCTTGGGGTTTCAGAGTTCTAATCAAGATATCTCTATGTGGATACTAGTAGAGCCAGACACTTGTGTGGCTACGACAGCAATCCCAAACATCTGCAGGATCCGATCTGACCAAGGAGGAAAGCGATCAGGTATACCTTTTTCTTACTGATTATGATTTTAGATCTATGTTCATAAATTTATTATGCATGTTTGATGATCTTAAAGGTGATTATGATTTAGAATCAGAATATTTAGATCAGATTAAATTTAAAATCTACTTCCGTTGTGGTTACCGTAACCATATAGATCTATGCATATGAATCTGCTTGTTTTCTATCAATGGTATTAGAATCACGTCGTTCTAGCATATTTTAAATAAATTTTAGATCTAAAATTTGATTTGCAAAAATTAGATCTATATTATTTTCATGAATTTGATATCATTCTGAAATAAGATTGTCCTAACATAACTTTGTTATGCTCAAAAATTGTCCTAGAACGATGTAGAACATCGTAGTTTAGTAGATCTAAATATTTTATGGTTAGAACCTAATTTTCATATATATATGATCTAATTTATTATTTATATATCTGATATATGAAAGATAATTTGATCACAAATTTAATAGATTACATATTTTGATATGTTAGATTAAATTTTTAGTAGCTTGAAGATCCTAAATGTATGTGATATAGGTTTTAGATCTAATTTTTTATTTACATGCATATTAGATATGTATTTTAATTAATTTAAATTATAAAATTATATATATAATATATAATTTATTCTCACATGATCTGAAATTAAATTTTATAAAATTCTAGATCTGAAATCATAAGCATGAAAACCTGAAATTATGGTTGGCTTGCCTGTCGAGTCGACTCGAGTTCTTGGTGAGTTGACTCATCCTTGTTGGAGTCGATTCGAGATCCTAATGAGTTGACTTATTTGTATATGAGTCGACTCAATCTTGTAGGAGTGGGGTTACAACTTTTGTTCATCACAGATGAGTCAACTCGAGTTTCAGGGTGAGTCGACTCGAGTCTGTTGATAGCAAAATTGCATATGATGCAATCCAAATTAGTTTAGAATAGAAATTGATTTGACATCTAAACTAAACTATATTGATAATATATTTAATTAAGAATTAAGATTTGAAATTGAAAGATCTAAAATTATAAATTTAAGATCCAAATTTCAATTGTATAAAATATGGGGTTAACGATATGGGTAGCTCAATTAGATCTAGTTTGAGTGGTTGATCAAATCGAATCAAATATTGATTAAAATTAGATCAAATATGCTCGTGACCAACCCAATTAGTTATAGTTTAGTTGGATCGATTAACAGCCACATATTATCGATCAACCTAAGACCTAATTAGGCTCAGTGGATCGAGTCCAGATCCATAGGCTAACCTGATTGATTCTAATCAATCAATTTGGTGTCTAAGGCAAGTACATAAATCATGATTATTTAATTGGTTCTATTGTTTGATCTGATCAATTCGTTGGTGTCTAAAGAAAGCAACGAAGGGACGCCCACACATCTTAACTTACCTAACTATTTTGGAAGATTATATTTTATATTAGGTTATTTGTTGATTCGAGTTAGCCCATGCCACTAGGTTAGTCATAACTATTATGACTAATTAAGGAAAAGATCTAAACCTAAATCTCTTCAATCAAATATTAAGTCTAGTGGTCTTTCGTTGTTGTAGAGATGCGGGTGCCTTCTTAACGTTGATCATTCTCGACTGATCACAGTGGTTCGGTTGCATCAAGAAGGTACAACCACTTTATGACATTGGATGCCTCAAGATAGAGATAGAGTTGGATCCAATAACTATTAAGTGAGGGATCCAATGACGACTTTGTGTCCACTGGTATGTAATGGGTCTGACTTAACTAAAAAATGTACCAATAACTGTTAGGTGAGGTCACAAGACTTAGAGACCAAATCTGCTGCATCTTGCTTGATGAAGCAATGGATAAAATATTATCTACTCATTGGTTCATGCATCATCAATAACTATTAGGTGAGGTGCACATGGATTAGTGCGAGCACAGTATCCATTAGAAATTGATTACATATAGATTTTCATTTCTCTACTCGAGGAGTGTGGGAGATTCGTAGAAATAGTGAGAGTCTTGTTTGTTTATTAAAATCCCTATAATAAATATTTACAAGTGCAAATATCTAATTAAAATTATTTTCTCTATAGTTAATCAACCTTGTCGAGTTTAAATCCTCTAGCTCGAATCCTTGATACCAATAGTTTGACCAGATTAAACTACAAAGACTCACTTCAGAATTTGAGAATCATTCTCAGCTTCGAGAAATGGACCCATATCCTAGACCAGAAAATGTCTGTGTTGCTGGCTTGCCCATCTCTTGATCAATGAGCTACACTTAACAAGTGGATGGATGAAGACAATAGGGCTAGGTGCTATATTCTTGCATCCATGTCCAATAATCTTCAGCGTCAACATGAAGATATGAGGACTGTCAGGTAAATTCTGACTCACCTGTAAGAGTTGTATGGTGAGTAGAGTCGCACGACTCGTTTTGAAGTCTTTCGTAAATTTTTCAGAGCGAAAATATGTGATGGACAGTCCGTGCACGATCGTTGTTTGATAATGATCAAGGACATTGAAGAGCTTCAGAAGCTCGAAATGAATATGGATAAGGAATTATCGATCAATTTGATCATGCAGTCCCTTCTTAATTTGTATGGATAGTTCATCATGAACTACCATATGAATAAGATTGATAGCACCTTGTTTGAGTTGTTAAATATGTTGGTGACAGCTGAGGGCACCTTAAAAAGTTCAAGAAGAACGATTCTTACTGTGGAGTAGACTTCTTCCAAGAGAAAGTCTATTGAGAAGAAGAAGAACAAAAAGCCTATGAAGAAGCAAAAGACCAGGAGCATGAAGAAGAAGAATGCTCTAAAGAAAGTCAACGACAAGAAAAAATATTTTCACTACAATGTCGAAGGCCACTGGAGTAGAAATTATCTTGCATACTTGGCCACAGTGAAGAATAAGAAGGATGCCTCTTTTGAAGTATGTCTGAATTGTTCGTTATTGAAACTAATCTAATGACATTCTCTTCTTCTAGTTGGATTTTAGATTCTGATTCGAGTATTCATTTATGCACTTCTATGTAGGATCTAGAGGAAGTTAGAGGACTGAGAAAAGACGAGATCACTCTTCGAGTCGGCAATGGGGCAAAAGTTGCTACTGTAGCCATCGGAACCTACTTTTTGAAGCTACCATTAGGATTTAGTTTGCTTTTAAAAAATTATTATTTTGTATCTATAGCCAGCAGGAATTTAATTTCTATTTTTGTGCTAGCATAGGATAATTTTAATTTTCATTTTAATAAAGACTTATACATGATTTATTTTGGAATAAATTATTGCATGTGCCATTTGATAGACGGTCTTTATCGTTTGCATATGGATGCGAGTGTGAATGTTAACGAGCAAATTATAAGTACCATAGGATCTAAGAGACTTAGAGATAGGGTTAGCTAAAAGTATCGATGCCATCTTAGGCTAGGCCATATTGGAGAAGACAGACTTAATAAATTGAAAAAGATGATTCTTTAGGGCCATTGACTTTCGAGTCTTATCTAGTTTGTAAGTCTTATCTTTGAGGAAAGATGGTTAAGCTACCCTTTATAGGACAAGAGGAAAGGGCCACTGATATATTAGCCCTAGTACACACTAACGTGTGTGGTCTATTTAATATACAAGTCAAGGGTGGTTATGTCTACTTTATAACTTTTACTGATAATTACTCATGGTATAGATTTGTATATTTGATGTACCATAAGTCTGAGGCTTTTGAAAATTTAAAGAGTTCAGACATGAAGTAGAAAATAAACCGATAAACTCATAAAGGTTCTTCGATCAGATCGAAGAGGTGAATACTTTAGTGGAGAATTCTGTACCTATCTTAAGGATAATAGTATAGTCTCATAGTAGACACCTTCAGGGATGTCTCAACTCAATGGGGTATCCAAAAGAAAATCGAACACCATTGGATATGGTCCGATTCATGATGAGCTTCACAAATCTTTCAATTTTTCTCTGAGGACATGTGTTACTGTCTGCTATCCATCTTTTAAATAAGATTTTTCTAAATCCGTTCCTACCACACCATACCAGTTATGATATGATAAGAAGTCGAGTCTTGATTATCTCAAGATTTGGAGATGTCCGGCCCATATCAAGTGACAGCAGGTGGATAAGTTGGAGGCTAGATCACTTAGAGCTCGTTTTATAGGATATCCTAAGGAATCCATGGGGTACTATTTCTATCTTCCAGAGGATCACAACGTGATTGTGAGCCATTGTGCTGTCTTCTTAGAAAGGAGTTTATCCAATGCAGAGATAGTGGGAGGAAGATTGAGTTCGAAAAAAAGGTTTCTAAAAGCAACGAGTCCAAGAGCCTGAACCTATTAGTGAGCCAGTTGATGTGGTACCTCCTCCATCTCGTAGATCTAGGAGGGTCTGGTTCTCTTAAAAGATACTTAGGTATTCTTACAGAGGATCTAGAGGAAGCATTTCTTGTAGAAGATAGGGATATTAGGAATGATTCCAAGACTTATAAAGAAGTGATGTTAGATGTAGACTCCGAGAAATGGAGGGAAGCAATGAAGTCAGAAATTGACTCAATGCATTTCAACCAGATTTGAACTTTAGTAGATCTACCTGAGGATATTGTACCTAATAAATCATATATTTTATGTATTTTATGTATTTAATGGTGCTAACATCTTCAAGAAATCCTAATTTCATATTTAAGTTGGACTTTCTTGCAAAATTAAGTATTTTCGAAAATAATTTTGAAAATATGAAATTAGTACATATTTATAAAAATAAATATTAAGTTGATTGATTAATCTAAGCACCAAAAATCAAATGTCACGCCCATTAGAAAAGTTATGAGAAGTTTAATTTATGTTTTTTCCTTATTTGGCAAGTAAATTCAAATCGTTGGAGATGTTTTGAAATTTAGGAGCCTCAAAACCCTAGCCGGCTATCCACCCAATGAAACCCTAACCTCACACCTTCATTTCATTGATTCTATCAGCTAGGAAAGGAGCTAGGAGGTGTAGAAAGCAAGAAAAAGGCAGTTAATCTCTTCCTTGGCCGGACCCCTTGATTCTGACACCTTTGGCATGAGGATCTCTGAAAGGTAGGCTACAGGACTCCAAATTGCAAGAACAAATCCTATAGAATCTTGAGATGAGCAAGAAAAGCATGTAATTTATAGAAGTCAATTTAGATTTCAGATGAGGTGGCTACATCGAATTAAAGTTGATAATAGTGCTGGACAAAACAGGAAACACCGATACATCCAGATTCTTTCTAGTTTTTCTTGGGGCAGAAACATGATATGGCAACCAATTTTGGGTAGAAAGGAGCTAACTTGGAAGGAAATAAATAACAAGAAATAAGAGTCCAAAAAGATTCAGCATGAGGAGCTTGGGTGGCAAAAGCAAATAAGGTAATTCTTCATATGACTACTTCCCAAATTGAAGAGATATAGCCTTCCAAATCAAGAGGGATTTACATCACATAAATTTAAGAAAAAATACCAAAAAATCACCAAAGCCTAGGCCTTTTAAAAGAGTCCACATTTCAAGTATCAGCATCTAAAAAATTTTAGACAACATAAAGAAAGAGAGAGAGGGCGGCAACAAGGGCTAAGGGTTTGGGTTGTAGCTTCAAGGAAAGGGGTGCCTTGAAGAGAGCCTTATTTTCTCCACCATCACTTCTATCAAGCCTCTATCTTTTTCAAGATCAAATTTAAGGAAGAAAAAGAAGAGGATGCAAGCAAGCTCTGTAGAGTATGAAGGAAGAAGAATCCACCAACTATCTTCCTGACAAGGCTGCACGAATCAACTTCCAATCTTTATTACAGCTTTCTAGTTTACTTTCTTTATTCTAGTTTTGTTTGTCTTGTTTATTAGTTCTCTTTAATATTTGATACTTAAATTTAGATTCTAGTTAATACAAAGTAATTTTATTATCTTTAAATTTTTTTATTTTTATTTTAATTACAAGTAGAAGCTAGGATCTAGTTAGTAGATCCTAGTACCCAGTTAGTTTCTTTTGCACTTTTAATTCTTGCTGTGTTTCTTTTAAATTCTTACAATAGAATTTAGATTTTAATTAAGATTTAAATCTTTAAAATTAATTTTATTGCAAGTAGATGCTATGATCTAAATAGTAGATCTCAGTATCGAGTTTATCTTTCTGTACCATTTAATTCCTGTCTTCTATTTACAATTCCGACTCCGTTCAATCTTTCTTTTTTATTTCAAAATTAAGATTTCAAAACCTCAATCTATAGCCTTCTCCATAGATTTGACCCAACTCAATGCTATTTATAAAATTTTTTAGAAGTTAGAATTAAACTGATTGCACGGTGTCCTAACAACAACATCATGCACATTAAGTTTGTGGCGCTGTTGCCGGAGAAGGTACCAATTTAATGTTTGATTTTTTAATTTTTTTAAAATATAGCTTACTAATTTTTTTTTATTTTTTTAAAAAATAAAAAGAGATAGAAAGCTTCTAATTTTGCTTAGTGAGATCAATCCTAACCCTAGACTTCTTTTATTTTTAGTATTATTTACTTCTTTTCAAATTAATTTAAAAATAACCTACTTGAACATAATAAAAACTTCATGACAAGAGTAGAAATCCTAATTGCTTAGAGCATGCATCATTTAATTTTTTTTTTTTTGATGATTGCTGGAGACAAGGTGAGTCTCTCAAGTTAATTAGTTTTATGCATCTAATTTAGTTGCATAAAATCTCTTGTTTGAAATTGATCGTGCATATTCATCTCAAATCAATTTAAGGACAACACCCATCAACAAGATAAAGTAGAGATTTCATCACCTTTCTTAGCCCAAAAATAATCAACTAACATTCTACATTAACCCAAGCCTAATTAAAATTCAGCAAATGTTGACCCCTAAGATCAATTGAGTTCAGTTTGAATATTGTTGTGAAGTCCAGTGCAAAATAAGTTTAAACTCATCCCTGAAAGTGGAGTCTAAGATAAGAGGTTAAAAAGCTAAGCCTAAGTGGACTCATGATTATTTAATTGATTCTGTTAGCTTACTTGTCCAATCCAATTGGTGTCTAAGGCAAGCAACGGGGGACCCCCATGACCCCACCTCTTACTTGGCTAGTTGAAGGAAGTGAGAACAAATCCAACTTGCATCTAGGCTAAGTCACTCTACATCGAACTGTCAGGTCTAAGAAACTCGCAGGTGTCTAGATTTTATTATTTACCAATTTATTTGCAATTAAAAAAATAATAATAAAAAATCTAAAAACAATCTAAACCACAAATATTAGAGTTTGTATTGATACATGCATGGTAGGAGATCTCTTTCTGATCTAGTTGAATCCAATCCTGAAATTAAACGGTTGATCCATGTTAAACCTAATAATCAAATGGTTGAACCACCTAGGCAGATGAAAGAATATTTATTCTTCCACCAATAATCCATCGATTTGTATCCACTTACTTGATATTCCTGCAAGCCATTATGAGATCAAGTCAACCACAATCCAGATGCTCCTATCTTTCTTTGGGAACACCAATGAAGATTCTTATAAGCATCTAGATGAGTTTTTAAAAATTTATTCTACGATGAAGATTCAAGATTTTTCTGATGATGCACTTAGAATGACCCTATTCTTCTTCTCACTTAGGGACAAAGCCAAGTACTGGCTTAGCACAATAGGGAGACCAATCTGAACTTGGACTGAATTGCAGCATAATTTTTTTAAGAAATTCTATCCCATAGGTCAAACCAACACCATGAGGTGAGCCATTACTGAATTTGCTTAGCTTCCAAAGGAACAAATTCATGAATCATGAGAGAGAATTAAGGAACTTCTTAAAAAATACCACACCATGGTCTACCTAAGTGCAAATTGTTCAAGCTTTCTATGAGGGTTTAGGAGACCAATATAGACAGATGGTTGATGCATCTTGTGGAGGTATATTCATGAGTAAGGGTAAGGATGAAGCCTATGACTTGTTTGAAATCTTGAGTGAAAATTCGATCAACCATTCTTTATTATCTTCCTATGAAAGGTCCATCCCTCACCAAAAGCGGGCAGAATTTTTTTTTGAGATCAAATATTCAGACACTAGTTCTAAGGCTGACTTGAATCTTATAAATAAAATCGATCTTTTTGCCCATAAATTAGATCAGTTCCTAGGCTTAGGTCAACAATCTCCTATACAATACACACCACTTCTCAATTATCAGAAGATTTGTTCTATTTGTGCTAGTCTAGCCCATCATATGAGTGAATGTCCCATGGTTGTACAGTTTCAATCTTTCATCCAAGTACAAATTCAAGCTACTCAAGGTTACTCCAAGTCTGTTAATGACCCATTCTCAAATACATATAATCAAGATTGAACGAACCACCCTAATTTTCTGGGAGACCTCAACAGACTCAGGCTTAGACCCAAATGCCATCTATATATAACTTTCAAAATAGGCCTCAGTATCAAAACTATATCAATAATAGAGGTCAATCTAGTCAGCCAATCTAGCCATTCTATTACAATCAGCTATCACATCTACCTCCTCAACATACCAATCTAGCCGATGATAGGTTTAATCAACTCCAACAAATGATTATGATCCAACAGCAATCCATCGTCAGGCTAGAAGCACAAATAGGACAATTAACTGAGTCCACTATGAGGAGAGAACTAGGTTAATTGTCAAGCCAATTGATACCAAATCTCATGAACAACCCATCTAATGTCCACCAACCACCTAGGCCTAGTCATCAATCCAATGCCCCACCTAAGAATCCTTAATTTGAAAATACCAAAGCAATTTCTGAGCTTAAAAGTGATAGAATTCTTAAAGACCCATATCAAGATCAGATGAGAGAGGCTAGTACTGATGCTAGCCAAAATATGGATTTAGAAAAGAGGTAGAAGAACCTGAGCTCAAAACTAGCAATGATGCTGGTTCCAATCTGAGTGAGAAAGATAAAGGGAAGAAGAGAGTGGATAAGTTATCCGAGACATATAAACTAAGAGTCCAATTCTCTTCAGCCCTAGAAGCCAATTCTTCCTCTCTAGAATCATCATCTGCTCCAAAACTGAAGTCACCCTTGGTCACAATTGAGTACATATATTTAGAATCAAGTGACACCCTTCCGGTATCCATTACTTCAAACTTAACTCCTAACCCAAAAACTCAATTCATGAGCATTTTAGAAGAACAAATAAGAGAAACAAGGATCTATGAATGGATTTATAAATTATCTTCTTAATATTGAAAAAATGAAACTGAATAAGAATGGGGTCGTGACCTAATTTCTAGAGAATATCAACAAAATACTAGAATTTATCAATAAAGAGATCATAGGCCATCTTTCTGAGATTGACAATCTAAGACCATTGAAATTTGTGAATTCAATATTTGACATGTGGTAAGTGAGAGAATCGGCATGGTCTAGCTGAAGATGATAAACTTAGTACTTGTTGGAGGGCAACCCAATATGTAAATAAATAAAAATTTATAAAAAATAAAATATAATAATCATAAAAAAATTTTGCTTCTTTCATATTGAAGATGAGCTCCTCCTCTCAAGTTGTTTCTCTCCCTATCTCCCTTTTCATTTCTTTCATTCTTATGGTTTGAATATATTTCTTTAACTTGTTTTTACCATTAGGAATAATGGTAATTAAGTTGGGGGTAGGAAAACTCTTTTGAAAACTCTTTTGGAAAATCTTTTGAAAAATATTTAAAAATTTAAAAAGTATCTTGAATATTGTGAAAAGATATCAAAAAGCAGAAGCTGGGTTGCCTTCTAAAAAGTGTTAAGTTTATCATCTTCAGCTAGACCATGCCGATTCTCTCATCTAAAAATAATTAGTACTAAGATCTACTAACAAGATCTTAGCAACTACTTATAATAAAATAAAGAGTAGAAATTTAAAAGTATAATAAAATAATTTTATATTAATTAAATTAAATTTAATTATAAAAAATTTAAAAAAATAATAAAATAAATAAAATTATAACAAAGATCTGAAGTTGATCAGTGCAGCCTTGTTAGGAAGATGGTCGATGATCTCTCCTTTTTTTTCTTACTCTATGGAGTGAACTGGCTTCTTTCCTTCTTCTCCTTGAATCCCTACACCTCTCTTATTTTTTTAATTTTTTTATTTTTTTACTATTTTTCTGCCTCCTCTCTACTATTCTCGAACTCTCCTTTTATAGATGAATTTTTTTATTTTCTGGTAGAAAATTGAGTCTCAAAAGCCCTCCAAAATGTGTCCAACCTGTGTCTTACATTTCTGGCCATTGGATCGTATTTGGATGCATGAGATCTCATCAAAATCATCACCCAGCTCTTAATCTCAATCGAAAATGATATTAGTCATTCGATCATTCACCGGATTGATTCTGGACCACTGATCAATGCAAAAGATCTTCTATTCAAAGTCGGGAAGGATGCTGATCGTCGAATCGCACCTGAGATTGATTTTGGACCATTGGATGGCACCAAAAAACTTTCTGTTTAGTTCTCCCACTGGTAACCAACCACAGTTGTCCGATCTTGCCTCAGAATTGCTTGGAGCCATTGGATCATGTAAAGGATGTCAGCCACCACCGCTGGATATGGGATAGCACATCCTCAGCCATCCGATATGGTGTTCAGTGCAATCTTAATCGTCGATCAGTGCAAAAGCTAGCCGCCTACCTCATGAGTCATAATGTGGATCGAAGGAAATTTTTTGTGGACCATGTGGCTGATTCTATGGATTGAGCGGCTAGTCCACCATACACTGGGTGGTCGGTTTAAATTAATTTGGGTCAGTTTGATTTGATTTTTGGGTCTATTTTTAGCTTGAATTTGAGTCTTCATTTTGGATCTATTTAAATTTGATTTGCTCTAAATTTTTTTATTTAACCTACAAATCGGGCTCTTTTATTGGCAATCATATTTTCTGCAAAACATAAATAAAAGCATCAATTCTTAAGAAATAAATATAAATTATTATATAAATAATACTTTATTGATATATTTCAATACTCATCAGTACCCATTGGAATAAATAGATTTACAAAGAAAATAGGGTCAGATGGTCAAACAGAGACCTATAAGGCAAGGCTGGTAGCAAAAGGGTATAGTCAACATGAACGTATTGACTACCAAAATTTTTTTCACCAGTGACCATGTTGAAATCCATCTGGACTCTGCTTGCTATTGTAGCTTACTATGATTATAAAATCTGATAGATGGACGTAAAAATTATCTTCCTAAATGGATATTTTGAAGAAGATATCTATATAGAGTAGCTTACGGATTTCACATCCAATGATAGTGATCACAAAACTGCAAGCTACAAAGGTCCATTTATGGACTTAAGCAAGCATTTCAGAGTTGGAACACCGCTTTAATGATGTGATCAGATTATTTGATTTCATCAAAAATGAGGAGGAGCCTTGTGTGTATAAAAAATTAATGGGAGTACTGTCACATTCTTCATATTGTACGTGGACGACATCCTTCTAATTAGAAATGATATTCCCATACTGACTTTAGTCAAGGTATGGTTGTCAAAGGAATTATTCATGAAAGACCTAGGAGAAGCTTCCTACATTCTTCATATAAAGATCTATAGGGATAGATCTAAGAGAATGATAGGACTTTCTCAAAAAATATACATAGAGGAGGTGCTGAAGAGGTTCAGCATGAAAAACTCTAAGAGGGATCTTTTGCCCCTTAAGCATGGCATTTATCTCTCCAAGAAGATGTGTCCTGACACACCTAAGGAGATCCAATGCATGAGCAAGATCTCTTATGCTTCGACAATACAGAGCTTCATCTATGTCATGTTATATACTCGATCTGATATAGCACTTGCTGTAAGTGTTACCAACAGATATCAGTCGAATCCAAATGAGGAGCACTGGATTACAGTTAAAATATCCTTATGTACTTGAGAAGGATTAAGAATTTATTCTTGATCTTTGGTGGAGGATCGGAGCTAAAAATGGAAAGATACACCGATTCAAACTTCATGTTTGATGTCGATGATAAAAAGTCTACATCGGGTGTATTTTCTATATAATGGTGAATTGGTTAGTTGGAAGAGTTCAAATAGTCAGTCCTTGCTGATTCGACTATGGAACCGAATATATTACCACCTTTGAAGCTGCTAAGAAAGCATACTGGTACAAAAAGTTCATTGTGGAGCTGGATGTGATGCTATTGGATGCCATTGTACTGCATTGCGACAACAACAGTGCCATAGCCTTCGCTAAGGAGCCCAAATCTCATCAGAAGTTCAAGCATATAGAGCAACGATTCCATATTATATATGACTATCTCAAAAGAAGTTCATCGAGATATAGAGAGTTGACTCCACACATAACGTGGCGGACCTGCTAATGAAGCCTCTTAGCGAGTAGAAGATCAAAACTCACCTTTAGAAGATGGGTCTTAGGTATATGGCCAATTGACTTTAGGTCAAATGGGAGTTTGCTAGATGTATGCCTTAGAAAGCTAATTGTTGGCTGACACATTTATATTTTCAAGGCCTATTCTTGTACTTATAAATTTATTATTAATAAAGGATATTTATTTCAATCATGTTTATATATCCATAATTTATCCTAAAATTAACAAAGATGATTTTGTATATTCTCAAGGTGTTGAAAATTTGAGACATACATTATTAGTGATTTGTTTCTAAATGCTTCTGATCATATGATCGTTATGGAGGATAGTGATCAATCCATTTAAGATCAGTACACGAATCACCTCCCTTATGGATAGACGAGTCTTAAGTCTATGATGTGGTGACACTAGGAAGGTGGTTGTTAGAAAATAACTTAAACGGAGTATGACTAACACGAGAAACCACTTGGATGTCTATTCACTCGTCAGTAGTCTTCTCGATGCTGCAGTGGTGTGAGTGATCCTTTGACCTACAGTGTCATTAACTATTCGTAATGAGACTACTGAGTTTGACTGTACATTCTCTTGATCCCTAGTCATTCGGATCCTTGCTGTGTATGTTGGCTACAGTAGGTTCAGATTTGTAGTTAGAGTAGGATACACCTAGATGGAATCTATCGATCTTGATAGAAAGGAGAAGTCCTATATGATTAGCAAGATTGAGTTCAAGAAGTCTTCTGCCAAAGCAAATGTGAATATTAAAAAGTATTTTATGGGATTCACAGATGAACTTGAGTTGAGCCAATCTAGCATATGACTGATGATGGGCTTTGACAAGTTCTCCATGATCTCCGTCAAGTCAGAACTAATGATAGAAAGACTGAATCACTTGGTAACTGCACCTAGGGATCATATTTTTTGTTCTACTGGATTGCCACTATATGCTACTAGATATCATTAGTGGATTGTGAGAACTCACTAAGATTATTTTAGATTAACGATCCTCGTTGGATTGAGCTAGAATTATTTGATCCATCGAAAAGAGTTTCGATGATACTATGATGGAGATCACGGTATATCTCACTACCAGATAGAATAAAACCTGAGGGGTCACATACAAAAAAATTTAACCCAATCAATAGTTTGGATCAAATTTGAAATATCAATTTGATTGATGGTTTGAATTTAGAAACTACTAATTTGTAAGTGTTACAGATTCAATAACTGCTAATTATTAGTATAGAGACTTAATTATAAATATTATGATTTAATTGAGGTTGATTAAATTATGGATCAAGTCTTAATTAATTTAAATTAGATTTAATTTAATTAAACTTAATTTAATTTAATACTAATTGGGTTTAATTATCCAAATCAGATTTGGATTTCAAGTCTAATTGGATCAGGTTTAACAGCCTTTCGAATTCGATTCGATTCGAGCTCAATTTGAACCTAATTGGGATCTAGTTTGAATCAGATTGAACCTAACCCTTAGAGCCCAGGTTCTTTGGGCTTCTCTCTCTACTTGGCCAACTAGAAAGAAGGATGGAGTGGTATTATTTTTGTTGCTTTTCTCCATCTGCACGTGAAGAGGTGTGGAGAGTTTGTTTTGTGCTTTCTTGATTAGTTAGAACTCTTATTTGGATAAGAGATAAAGCCTAGGTAATTTAAACTGATTTATATTAAATTTTGGCATGGGAAGAAGGCCTTTTGTGTGATAAAAAAACTATAAGGAGGGATGTTTTAATGTGAGGAATTAATTCCTTATATTTTTGTGTGCTAACCACCTTGTCCTCTTCTTCTTCCACACCAACCACCTCTTCTCTGTTCCATCTTCTATGCTCCACTTTTCTAGATAGAGATCTAGGGAGAGGCCTTAGTAAGAGAGAAAGAAAATCAAGAAGGAGTTTTTGATTTTTCTTGATGGTTAGGATCAATCCCCAAGATCCTATACAGGGCTGTATCAAGTAGATTCAAATAAAGGGCCCTGATCCAAGTCAAATAATGAAGCCTGCAAGGAAGGTAGTACCTCGAGAATTTTGGAGTTCTAATCGAAATATCTCTATGTGGATACCAGTAGAGGTCGGATGCTTGTGTGGCTACAACAGTAATCCCAGACATCCGTAGGATCCAATTTGACGGAGGAGGGAAAAGCAATCAGGTATACCTTCTTCTTACTGATTATAATTTCAGATCTATGTTCATAAATTTATTTATGTATGTTAGACGATCTTAAAAATGATTACAATTTAGAATCAGTATGCTTAGATCAGATTAAAATTTAAAATTACTTCTATGGTTACTATAACTATATAGATCAATGTGTTGAAAAACATAGGCGATTTCATGCATGTATTTAAATTTTTTGAATAAATTATAGTAGAAGATAATTAGACTAATCAAATTAATCTAATATACATATGATCTAATCATCAAATCAACCTATTTTAGGATCTATGTCATGATATATTGTATATAAAATCTAAAATAATCACATGATAAAATCTGCGTGCATGGATGTAAGCAGTAGATCACATCTACTTTTAATCTGAATTCAGAACTTGATATCTGAGCATGGATCGATGATCGCCACTGCTGAGATATATGGTAAGGATGATCTTTGTTGGTTGCTTGCAGCCGCACAAGCATCCGGCCTCTACGAAAAGTTCACTCGAAGCTCCGATCTGATCGATCTTCTCCGGAGTGCTAGCTCGCGCGAAGACCTTCTTCTTGACTGATTTGGATCCCTTCTTCAAATTTTTAAAATCTTTTTAGAAATTAAAGATGGACTTCTAGAGGGTATAAAGAGATAGAAAAAAGATAGAGAAGAAACTATTTTTCTCTCTTCCCAAATCCTGAGGTAGAAATCCTAGAAGACTAGATTTTGCGTACACCCAAAAAGAGAGGACTCTCTTCTCTTTTCTCATGCCAAGAACAATGCCCCAAGCACCTTCACATGAAGAACTCTTCTTCTAATTTCTTTCTTACATACACACACAAATAAAACCCTTTATTATAGCATGTGAGGACTAGGGGAGAAGAGTCCAAGAAATCTTGGACTCTTGATGTGTTGTCGCACCTTTTCAAATCCCATGCCAAAACAAATATGGGATGCCCCCTTTGTTATTTTCATGGCAAAACTAGATCACATCTGATTTCCCACAGTGAGAAACCCCCATGTTGTCGCACAAAATAGGAGGAATAAAAGGAAGTGGTGTGGAGGTCTAATAGATAATGTCAAACATTTCTCTTAAGGTTACCAATTCAAATCTCATTTGAACCTTCCATAAACATCAGATAACACCCATATTTGGACATGAGAAAGGAGGGTGAGAGGGCTTCTTAGCATGGATAAAAGTTCATGCAAAATACATCTTGGCATGGAGAAAGTTAGCATCAAAGGTTTGGTGCGCATGGGAGGAAGAGTCCAATCCCATATGGACTCTAGGTTTCTTATTGAATCCAAATCAAATCACATCTGGTTTAACCCAATAAAATATATGAAACTCAATATAATTAGATTTATAAATTTTTAATCAAATTAAAAATTGATTGAACCAAAGTTTTGATCAAATCAAAGATATTTCTCTCTTAGCGATTAGGTCATCTCATAACCTAATTGGGTCAAACCTAATTGAATCTAATACAATTAGATTTTCTTTAATCTTTTTTTCTCAATCAAATTGAGTTAATCAGCAATCTAATTATAAATTAATCTTTCATTAATTCACTAATACTTGATGAATAAATTTATTGTAACTTTTGTATATG
>KE505756.1:202614-213971 GCA_000441515.1 Elaeis oleifera
GGCACTGTAGAAGGTCGGCAGACAACGGAGCCCAGGGAGCACTTGGAGCAATCTGACAGGAGCCTGCAGGATACATCTTCGAGATGCCTGGATGGGTGCCACCCGTCGAGAACTTCGGCTGAGGGTATTTTATACCCAACAATCCTCATAGTCGATGATGCTCTCACTTCACTTGTCTGCACGTGAGGAGGGACATCGGATTAGAGTTGGAGTTGATCTTCATGGTTGATGATGTTCTTGCTTCACTCGCCTGTGGATGAGGAGGGGCATCAAACTTGAGGTGTCATTGGCATGACCCAACTATTAGAGTGTCGATGCTGGCCCTGCATCTTAGGCACCTATGGCGGTCAGGATGACTTCATTTTGATGGAGGTTGTGCGGCATGCTTATGCGCACACCCTTGCTTGCTTGAGAGTCTGACTCCTTTTTCGATGACAAGCTACTTTGCCCACTCTAGTCCTCTTAGTCACCCAAGAGGTTGATGGATGTACTGGGTGGCTCATTCGGTGGCATTTTGAATCGATTCAAGTTCGGCTCAATCGAGGTCTCTTAGAAGAGTAAAGGCTGTGTCGTGAAGTCAAAGCCATCTTTCTGCTGACGGCTGGCCCCTGAACTCGCCTATTTGATGCTTCAGTTCTCAGGCCTTCATCTCAAGTCTGCTCTTGTGTCATCATGGGGAGAGAATTGGAGTGGAGACCCCCTTGGAGGACTCCAGTGATCGGTCTCACCAATAGTCTCCCTAAGAGCTTTGAGGACATCAAAGTGAAGGGCATAGAGTCGGTTCGGCTAGCAATGATCTTCAACGTGAGGTCTAGGCTGCATTCGTGCACTTTTGCCATTGCCCGGATCGCTTTGCATAGGTCCGATGGTCTCGTAGGGATGAAGTCATCGATGGGGCTTGCATCTCTCTCACGCCTTGAGGGCGTAGCCATTGTGCAGTGATCATGAGTGCGTAGACTTGCTCCATCAGGATAGCGATCAAGTCTGGGTGGATGGTGGTAGTCTATCAGGGAGCTTGCCCACCAATGCTCTATCTACTAGCATTGCTGCGCGGCAAGGACTACTGGTGCAATATGGTGAGGTGGTTCCATTACCAAGCTCTTACTATCTCCTTTCAAAAAAAATGGGATGTGACCCTTCCTATAGCATCAATCTATTACTGCTCCTCTCCAATTGGGGTGACATGGTGCAAGCAGCACGATGAGGCGGCCGCCAAGCTACAGTGAGGGGATGCTGGACAAGGGTCTCCAGGTACTTGCAAGAAAAGTCTGTACACCAAAGAGACCAGTAGGGGGTTCTCTGATGGAGAATCCTCTGATACTTAAGTCAGTCATAGTTGGAGAGGGAGAACAGTAAGAGATAGATGGTGAGAGCTAGAGAAGGAGAGAGAAGGGCCCCCTATGATGTTGGCTTTGGCCCTCTTTTTATGAGGGGAGGTCTGTCAGGTGGTAAGTCACCACTCTCCAGAGAAGTGGCCATCAGAAGGCTAGAGATAGTGGGCATCAGATTGATCCTGATGGGACAAATCTTCCATTAGTGGAAAAAGGCTACCATTGCTATCGGCTATCAGATCGGGATGCCCCACATATCGGGGACCCTCTAGAGCTTCGACGAATCTCATAGAGGATCTGGGCAAAGATCGAGTGGGGTTGGCAATTACCCAATGAGGTAGATATCACCGAGCTACCGATCTCATCTAGATGGTCGGATCATAGCCCAAGTTTGTGGAGTTGCCGAAGGGGCCACATGATGTCACTCAGGTCACACCATCTCTGTGGCCAGATCTTCTACCCATGTGCTCGCCACATCATCGGGTGGATAAAATGCTATCCAACATATACCTTTCCATCAAATCGACTAGGAAGCTTTGGGATGCTCTTGAAGTGGATTATTGAATGGATGATGATGCCGGTCTTGTTTGCCATATCTAAGTTTCATAAATATGTCATAGTGGATTCCAAATCTATCAATGTCCAAATCCTTGAGTTTCAAGATCTTTCTAGAAAGACTGAATTAATTGGTTACAAATTCTTTGAAAGTTATAAAGTTCAATTCTTGATTGATTCACTCCCTCCTTCTTAGTCAAACTTTTCTCATGAGTTAAGTCACAAGCAAGGTAACTTAAACTCCGTTAGGATCAAAGAAGAGCATCAACCTAATAATAAACCCAAATTTGATTTTGGATTCAAGATCAATTTGATCGAATCAAATCAAACTCGCTTCAAATCTCAAGAAAAATTCTTTAGAAAGAAAAACCTTTAAATCCTTCAAACCTAGTCTCTTCCTCCAAACCTCCTCCTAAAAGCCATAATTGTAAAAACAGAAACCAAATAAGAATGAGATCTTTTGCTTCGTGTGCGGATAGACAAATCATGTGGCAAATAGGACAAGATCTGATATTACCAATGCTATAGGGAGATTAAGTAGATGTGCTCAAACTTCAAATCAATCTCATTGGTTTGCTATTGAAAGGTATTCCAATATCTTAAGAGAATCCTTAATCTATCTCTCTTGTATCTAGAGATGGTTGAGGGTTACAGCGATACAAATTAGATTATTGATTCTCTTGATCTTAAATCAGCTGGTGGATATCTTTTTCTTCTCAATAGTACTGTCGTAGCTTAAGAATCTTTCAAACAATCATTATATCTTGGAGCACCATGAGGCAGAGTTGATTGCTCTGGATATTACCTATACTAAGATAGAGTGGACTAAAAATTTTATCTCAGAGCTATCTTTGTACCTAAGCCAGTTCTGACCATATCAATCTATTGTGATAATAAGACCATAATTAAATTAACTAATCAAAAAGTACTAATAAGAAATAAATAGCATATCCAGGTTCATCATAAATTTATATGATAACTCTAAAAAGTAATACCATTTCTTAAATTTGTCAAGTCTGAGAAAACTTGATAGATCAATTAACCAAGGATTTGTCTAAAAATAGACTCTTAGAATCATTGAGGGTGATGGGGCTTAAGCCCATATATGGTTATCAATAGTGGATGCCCAACCTCTATGATTGAAGATCCCATGAATAAAGTTCAATAGCTATTTGAGTGATCGTGCCAGGGCACAATCTTGGAGTGTATCTCTTCCCATCCCTATGATGAGTACTCTTATCAGTGACAAATAAAATTGAAAAAGTTGAGTTATACTCTTAATGAGTCTAAGACAAAAAATCTACAAGATATTAGGTCATAGATACCCTTGGAGGATTTATCTATATGAGAATTATCATATAGGCCATGATTAGAGATTTGGGCTAACCTTAACCAAATTGTCATGAAAATTAAGATACTAAGTGCAAGGCCTTTAAATGGCATTGACTGCATAAAAACCCATTTGATCTATGTGTGTGATAAGTTGAAGCTTGAGTTAGAGGATCTAGTTCAAAGTCTAATCCACTATAGTTCCTTCAAATGGATACTATCAATACTAGCTGAGGTTTAAATCTAGATGATACCTTATCTATTATATAGTATAAGATGTCCAGATATTCATCTTTATGATTTTCAAATTTAACTTTTTTTATGAGAGATTGTTGGAATTTTATTTAAATAAAAAGATTTAATTTTTTTTTATCACTAATTTTTACTTATTTAAAAATGTTAACTATTTTTAACATAGGCGCTTCTTTTCGAAGAGATACGACTCTTCGAAGGAGAATATTGGTTTTCGAAGAAATATGATGTTTTTGAAGCATCATATCTCTTCAAAACTATGATGCATCTTTAATAATCTGAATAGAATCTATAAATAGGCTCTAGATCTAACTATTTTAAAAATCAATAAAAACTCTCAATCGCTTCTTGTATTTTGTCCCTCTTTATTTCTTTCTGAGACAGAGATCATCTTTCTTCCTTTTTTCACTTCATTTTCTAATTGGGCATCTAAAGAAAATCTTTTGGATTAGCCTTTACAATGATTGTGCTCATTAGAGGAGGATTAGACTGAGCCGGATCGTTGTATCTTGAGAATGAGATCATCGAAGACCCACATGTAGGGGGTGAATCATGTTCTTAGGATAGTGCTTCACACACCTCAATTCAAGCAAGATCTTTTCAATCTTTTATTTCTTTTTATTACTTTATTTTTATTTATATTACTATCTCAAAATCATATAAATACTAATAGTAATTTCTAGGCATTTTGAATGATTTTTTCCAATAGTAAACATGCGCAACATATGTATGCTTAGGTCCTTGGTGCATTGGTGGCCTAGTAGAAGATCAGAGAAGTTTGAAAAATATTTTGCAATTTTGTATATTTTTTGATGGTTTCTTAAGATGTAACAAGAGGCATGTTCATCTTGTATGGCCCTGTTTGGTGCAGCATGGTAGGCTTTGGCCTATAGCCTAAATCTTAATTTAAAATATCACTTTGGAACATGTCACGCCCCGACTTGGTGGACCGAGCCAGGAGTGTGATAGATGGCCACACATCCTTAGGGTTTAAACCCCTCAAACATGCAAGGCCTGCCTTTTATCAAGACATAATTACCTTAGTTCAACTCACACAGTGGTAAAATCAAATTCTCTAATATCTTATTTAATAAAAAATAAAGTCTTCATGACTGATAAGAAAAAGATCTAATAAAAATTCAAAATAATTTTATTAAATATGGCTAAGCAAATAGCTTTCTATATCCTATGCTCCTCACTAATCGATCCCAAGCCCTATCAGATCAGATGTAAAATCATGATCTCCAATACTTAAAATACAAGATGGGCAAACCATATCAACCATGATGGTATTCCCATTTGGAGTAGAGACACACAACTCATTTTTCAAGGGCACAGGAATTAGGCCAGCCTTTCTAACAAATCTGAATGAAATAAACAATGGGTAGTCCCAGGATCAAATAAGACACAAGCATGTGTGGATGCTATTTTGATAATACTATCATAAATTGATGTTCTATTATTATCATCGAGCATAACTTTCAATGCATAACATTGTGTAATCTTTAAATTTAAACTAAGTTTGGAGTCTTGGGGTATCTGTCACTATGGCATTTGATGCCTCTACATCTTGCTGAGTCATAGCATTAACATTGGCCTGGATCTTTTGCTTTGGAGGCCCTCCTTGTCCTTATCTTGAGAGTTGATCCAGATAAGAGATCGGTACTCCTGAAGTAGGTGGTTTGGGTGTAATCTGGGAGGGCTACTGATACTTAGAGTTTTGACAGCGAGGGCAGTCCGCAGCCCTGTGGTCTTACTGACCACAACCAAATAGGCTCTTGAGAACCAGTGGCAATTTTGCTCCAAATGGATACCTCCACATCAACCATATTGAGGTTCTTTCTTTGACTGGTCCCACCATACTTTTGCTAAGTTTCTTGGCACTTTAACTGTTTGCCAGGGTAACCACTAGATCTGGACCCCTTCTTCCATTACTGCTCCCTCTCTTGTTGTATGTTACGCTCCCTCTCTTATTGTATGTTATTAATCTCCTGCTCCACTATTTTAACTAGGTTGACAACCTCCCGATAGGAGATCAACTGCATTGGTCTCACTCTAGCATGGATCTTGGGTTTTAGCCTTTTCTCAAATCTCTAGGCCTCGATATTGTTAGTTGCCACAATATCTAGAGTAAAGCGGGATAACTCAGTAAATTTGGCCTTATACTGGACCACCATAATATTCCTTGAATCAGTTTTGTAAATTCACTTTTCTTCTCAAATTTTAGACTCTCCAAAAATATATATCCATAAATTCCTGGCTAAGGATGTCCCAAGTGATCGGCCCATCAATCCCTCGCTATTGCTTGACAGCTTCCCACCATTCTAGTGCTTCACCCTGCAACTGATAAGCAGCAAAGCGGATCTTTCCTAGTCGGTATATTTCATGCTAGCAAATACCTTCTCCATCTCCTTGAGCCATTTTAATTACTCGGTGGGATCAGTAGAGCCTTCAAAATAGGTGGTGCCAGTCTCTTAAACTCTCCTATTCCTCATTCCGACCTTGATGATTGGCCACCTCTATTTCTTGCCATTCCATCTGTTACACTAGTCTGATTAGGGCTTATATGAGGTTTGCCATTGGACCATAAGAATTGGTCATCCCTTGATTATTGTTTTAGACATCATCCTGCTAACAAGGAGGGTTAGTAGTTTGGCTCTTGCCTTATTCTGGTGATGGATTGTAAGCTAACCTAGATGTCTTGGATGTTCGAGAGATGGCATCAGCTTGAAAGCACCAGCTATCTGAGAGACACCAAGAGTTTGGGAGGCTCCAGGGGTTCAGAAGGCATATCCATTCTAATAAGTATAGTGTGTACTCACCATACAAGAGTCCTCCATAGCATCGAACAGCCTTCTAGATTGGTTTTGCACCATCACAACCTATTTAAAAGAAGGAATTAGTTTAATATAATTATCGATTATAATGATTAAAGTCATTCAATCATATCCTAAATTCTACCCCACTCTCACTAACTAACTTATACTATAGGATCTTTTAACCTATGCTCTGACACCACTTAATCTATCATGCCCCGACTCGATGGATCAAGCCAAGTGTATGACAAATGATTGCACATATGTAGGGTTTAAATCACTCGAACATGCAAGGCCTACCTTTATTAAGATATAATTACCTTAGTTCAACTCAGATAGTGGTAAAAGTAAATTCTCTAATATCTTTATTTAATAAAAAAATAAAATCTCCATGATTGATAAGAAACAAAGATCCAACTAAAATTCAAAATAATTTTGTTTAAATATGGCTAAGCAAATAATTTGCTTAATCCTATGCTCCTCACTGATTGTTCCCAAGCCCCCATAGGATCTTTTAGATCTGAAAAAATAGAAAAAAGAGTGAGCTTTATGGGCTCAATAAGTTACTAATATCTCTGAGGGATTAAGTATAATTAATTTTTTTCTAAATATGATAATAGTTGTAAATACCAATATAACTTGAATTTTCAAGATATGCCATATATAACAGTAAGATTTCAAATTTTCTCTCAGTTTCATTGACTACGGCCATGATCAGCCCCATGATAAGCCCAAAAAAGATTAGCCCCTAAATATAGAACATCTGATCCATCGACATGTAACAATAATCAGCCCCATTTGTTAGGCCCACAAGAGAATTAGCTCTAATTCATATGGCCATAATTAGCCCCATGATGAAGCAAGAAGATTAGCCCTAAAAAATAATACATGATGCATTAGCATGTACCAGTGATTAGTCTCGACTAGATAGGCCTAGGAGGATTAACTCTACCAGCGATCAGCCTGACTGGCAAGGTCCAGGAGAAACATGTTTTTGACATATGGCCAATGATCAGTCTTATTGGCACCTAAACCCAATCATAGTCTCACTAAAAGGTTTCTCTCATGATTTCACCATAAAGAATTTTCATAAACAATCATACTTATAGTATTATCTCAAATTTTCACATCCTTTAAAAGAGTAACAAAATAATTTTATTCAAAAATTCATGCAAAGATGAACTTGTGTAATTTCTTTCCAGAAATCATGCAACATTAAAGCAAGAAAATCATCTTTTTCTAAATTTTGTATCATGCAGAGGTGACACCATGCTGATCCAATATTTTAAATTATTTTCATGCATAAACACATATCTTTAATAATTTTAAATATTTAATAAATTTTATATATAAAATCTAAATTTAAATACATGATTATGCATAAGAATAATCCAGAGATAAAGAAACTTTCAATTAATTAGATATGATATTCTATGTGTAAAGCCCAATTTTTGGACCAATCTCAAAGCCAAAAAAAGAGAGAGTCTCGATTGGGCTCTGATCCTCCCCCTCTCTCTCCCGTGTCTAACTGTGTTGAGGAATAGAGGGTCAAACCAAGCCAAATAGTACCATAAATCCTAGGATATCCTCTCTATAAGAGGACCTTCACCCCTCCATCAAGTCTCATCTTGATCCACCAAGAGGTCACCGCAGAGTGCCGTTGATTTCTTAAATTTTTCCTTTAATTTTCTAGTTTTGTCGGGAAAGATTACCAGATTTTCTTCTCGTCTGAGTCGTTGGATCAAGGTAGTTGCTCTCCTTCCTCTTCTTTTCTTTCCCAGTGCCCACCAGTTGCCTTGTGCGGTGTTGAACTAGCAAGCCACCGGTTAGGCTTGAACAAGGGGTTCCCCTATTTTCATCCTCTTCTTCCTTGTTTTGGTTCACCAGCCCCCCGCCAGCCATGGCCGCCAACGGGATATTTCTTGCCCTCGATGGGATATTTCATCGTGAGTCACCAGCCCTTAAGTCTCCGATGGCTGTGGTTGGGAGAGAAGAGGGAAGAGGACACCCTCTATTTTCAAGAAGAAGAGAGGGAGAGAGAGAACGTTCCTTCCTTTCTCTCTCCTTCCTCCTTGTTCTCTCTCCCTAGTTTATGTTATTTTATTTATTTATTTAATTAATGGATCAAGGGATCCATCAAGGGAAAGGATCCAGAGCATTTGTTGATGGACCTCAGTGAACCATGATAGAAAGTTCTAAGCAGATAATCCCTATACTATGGATTTTATTTAATATTAAATTTTGGATCTGTAGGAGAATAATTCTTCGACAAGAGGATATCGAGCAAGGTCCTTAAGACCTAGATCATAAATTTAGTGAGTCTAGTTTGATGATAGTAGAGGTTAGAATCTCTGAATATTATTCATCTATTAATATAAAAATTATTTTATGCCTTAATGATTTTGATTTATGTGGATTTTGATCGTTACATGCTGTATACTTATTTGTTAAGTATATGTATGATTCTGTATGATGTTATATATGATGTATCAATGATCGTAAAATAGATGAATTTTGAAAATCATGTGCGTTGAGTTTTTCAATAATATAATTTTGAATTATAATATCTAACAAGCTTGTAATTGAGTTATGTGACTATATGCGAGGTTGTAGTACTTTGGGCTAGCCACTTTTATTGCCTTATCACAGGTTTAAAATGTGATCATAGTGTTGGATGTATATCTTAGAAGTCAATTTTGACTGACATATATCATATTTTTAGGATATGATTTTATACTTGATGGGTAGTTTATTTCTATTTATGTTGTATATGTATCCATGAATCATCCAAGAGATTAAAAGATGATGACATATATTCTTAAAAAGTTGAGTATTTGAGGCATGTATCATTGGTGATTAATTTCTAAATTACTTCCGATCGTAGGATCATCATAGGGATGGTGATTGATCTAGATAGACTGATACACGGATCACTTTCTTTGGACAGATGAGTCTCGAGTCTGCAGTGTTAGAACACTGAAACGAGAGTGCAAGTGGTTGTTAGAGAATAACTAGCATTGAGCGTGACCAATACGAGAAGTCACATAGATGTCTTTCACTCGTTAGTGACTTTTTCGATGTTGCAATAGTGTAACTGATCCTTTGACCTATGGTACCACAGCTACTCACAATGAGGCTACTGAAGTTTTACTACACAGAAATATGATCTCAATGAGTCCTTATAGTGGATGGTGGTGATAGTTGGTCAACTGTAGGAGCAAGGAGCATATCTAGATTAGATCTATCAACTTTAGCAGAAGAGAGTAGTCCTATAGGATTTAAGAGGTTGAGCCCTTAAGTCTATTGTCATAGCAGTATGATCGATGAAAAAAAAATTTATGAGAATCATAGTCAGACTTGAGCTAATTGAATCTATCATATGACTGATATTGAGGTTTGATGATTTATCTATGGTCTGCCATCTGATCGAGACTCATGATAGAGGGACTGAATCACACGATAATTGTTGAAATTTGATGTCTCAAGATTCAGCCCATAAGGAGCCCACAGTGAGGTCCAAGACAACAAATGGAGTCTAATGAACCTAAGAACAGTCCAAACAGAGTCTAGACAAAGGAGATACATGTGAGAGAAGTCCAAAGCAGGTGGCATGGCTCATGGAGCGGCGAAGGCTGGTGGAGGTCGGCAGTAGTGCAGCTAGGCCCGATAGCACAGCCCAACACACGAACGCATGGGCACAGCTCGGGCCCGAGCACCCAAGCCCGCTGGATTGTTGGGAATAGTGTCCCAAAGCCAATCATCAGCCTGTTGATGGTTATGCTCTTTCTTGTATTAGTATATGAATTATAATAATAAAGTTATTTGGTATTTTCATCATAAATTGTTTCATCTTCTAATGAACTTCTGTGTTGTGATGAAGTCCTTAGGACTATTTAGACTCGACAAAGGAAGATTTATCGTTTAGTCCTTAAACCTGTTCGCGACCAAATGATACGTTATTACCAAGGACAACAACGTTTATCAAGCATAGATCATTGTGTGCCATATGGGTTGGTTGTCCTCTTAACCAAAGAGTGTGGAGACACTGGTATGGCATACAAGTGAGATGTAAGGGTACATCTGCACTGAACGTGACCGACTTCGGAGCTTTTTCTGCTGTCAAGATTTGCACCGATGGGATATGGGTATAACTATCCCTCTGACCTGAGATCGTCACGATGACTTGCAAGCAACTCACTGCACTTAGGCACTGGGCTACTTGAATTTCTAATTCAGTGACGGAAGGCTGTTGGGTGTAGTCAAGTACTTGACTTGTCAGTGCGTGTGTCAAGATGGGATTGACCACTCCAGTTCAGGAGCTGTGTACAGTCGTATTTCAATTTAGCAAAATCTTGATCAGGGTAGTCCTAGTGAGGAGTCAGAGGACTGTTTGAGTTGAGTACGATTCGGATGATCTAATCAAGGTTGACAGTTTAACCCTGAGTCGTCCAATACATAGGGATCAAAAGGATGAATTATACAGTAACCATATTCACGTAGGTTCTGAGTGTTGCAATTGCGACTATTCGACTATTCAGATATCGAGTACCATTGCTAGATGGTCACTTCGATTAGTACAGAAATTGGTTCCTGTGCTACCGGCTTAAGTTCGAATCTGCGGGGTCACACACATTAGAGGTTCCTATCTGATCTGATGGCTGGTGAAGAGTCCTAATGCTCATGGACTTTGAGTCTTACGTATCTGAGACTCTGTGATCGAGAATCAGGATTCTCTGATCATGAGTTCCACACATTTTGGGTACCGGGGTCAAGAGTCCCACTGGTTTGGGACTTTTTGATCAGGATTTCATATCGATGGACTTTGATTCCCGATTGCCCATCGAATTTGGACTCAATATTTATGAAAGATTTAATTAGTGATTTGATCACTAATTAACTCTATTTGATTGAGTAATTATTTTGGATCAAGTCCAATTGAATTGGATTCAGTTGGGTTTGACCCGATTAGGTTAAGTGTTGACCTAATCGCTAAGGTGTTTTGGTCCCTGATCTGATCAGGGGTTAGGCTTAGTCAATTCTTGATTTGATTAGGATTTTATTGAGCCTAATTAAG
>KE505756.1:272924-287775 GCA_000441515.1 Elaeis oleifera
CTCATAGTCTACCTGCAACAAAGCAAAGGGCGGAGGTCCGGCTCCCGTAGGAGCTCAGGAGAGGCGGTCGACCGTCGTAGAATTCGGATGGAGTCCGGTAGTTGTAGGAATCAATCATTGAGGAAGTTCGGCCGTAGACGAAGCTTGAAGGGAGTTCAGTTTGGTGCCGATCACTGTAGAGGGTCGGTCGGTAGTGGAGCTCAATGAGTACTTGGAGCAATTTGATAGACGACTAAAAACCCAACTTGGAGAAGCCCAGATAGGTGCCACTTGGTGAGAACTTCGGCTGAGGGTATTTTATACCCAACAAGTATCATAATGCTTTAATTCCTTAAAAGACTCACCCTCCACGTCTACACCAAAATCTCTAAAAATTAGGGTGAGGAACTTTCCATAAGGCAATGCAGGCTTGGCTCTCAATCTTGCTTCCTACATTATCCTCATCATCAAGGCTGACAAATTAAACTGCTCTCTCTTCAGAATATGATATAGAATCTCCACATCATTTTTAGTAAGATAGTCAAATTTACCAATCCGGAGAACGAAAGTCTTGCAGACCATATGATGTAATAAATGATGCTTAGTAGACAAGTGTTTGCCCAAAATTTCTTCAAACTCAAGTACATCATTCCTATCGAATAGTAGACACAACCCTTCAGCACGATCATCAAGCCTTTCTACCCCTACTGAGGGTGCTCTCAATAATTGAAATAATTTTTCAACAGTTAGATTAATCCTCATACCCTTAACCTCAGTTTTAAAAAGATTGACCTTGACTTTTGCACTACCATAGAATTTTCTCACCAAATTAAGGTATGTAGGTAGATCTAGGGCACACAAAAACTTGCAACTTTGAAATTTAATGCACTCACCAATTTCAAACCCTTCTTTCTCCAAAAATTCAAAATTTATTTCCTTTCACTGGTCACAGCCCTTGAAGAAAATGGGATCAACTTTGAAGGAGATGGTGTTAGCTGTGCTGAGGGCTAAACTGGGGTGGAAGTGAATCGCACAGGAGCTGGTGACGATGGCGGAGCTAGAGCAGCCAAATATGGAGGAGGTGGAGTGTGAGCTACTGGAGGTAGAAGAACTAGTGGAGTTTAAACATAGATAATTTAAGAATATTTATCACATTATAACAAACATTTCAATACATAAGCACATTCAATAATTTAATAATATAGATCAAATAAATCCAATTGCTTTCTTATGGTACGGAATCTCTCTTCATTTAGAGGTTTGGTAAAATATCTATAATCTGATTTTCAGTTGACACAAATTCAAGAGTTATATCATTGTATTGCACATGATCCCTAATAAAATGATATCTAACTTCTATATGTTTAGTTCTTGAGTGCAATACAAGATTTTTGATCAAATTTATAGCACTAGTATTGTCACATCGAATAAAATATTGTTACAAGTAATACCATAGTCTTTTAATTATTGTTTGATCCATAATAGTTGAGCACAACAACTCCCAACGAAAATATATTCGGCTTCCGCCGTAGATAAAGATACTGAGTTTTATTTCTTGCTAAACCATAAGATCAAATTAACTCTTAGAAATTGATATGTACCATTTGTATAATTTCTATCTAGACAACAATAAGCAAAATCAGAATCAGTATAGCTAATTAAGTCTAATAAAGATTGCTTAGAGTACAACAAACCTACATGTTGAGTATTTATTAAGTATCTAAAAATTCTTTTAACTACCATTATATGGGATTCTTTAGGATTTGATTGATAGCGTACACACATACATACACTAAACATTATATTCGGCCTACTTGCAGTTAGATAAAGTAAAGATCAAATCATACCTCGATATAGCTTGGGATCCACTGCTTTTCTTATGGATCTTGATCAAGCTTGCAGCTTGTGCTCATAGAGGTGTCACTTCCTTTGATATTCTCCATCTCAAATTTTTTAATATCTTCTTGATGTACTTGCTTTGATTAATGAAGATTTCTTCATTGGATTGCTTGATCTAAAGTCCAAAGAAGAAGTTGAGCTATTCCATCATGCTCATCTCGAACTCACCCTGCATGAGTCTAGCAAAATCTCTACATAGAGCTTCATTAGTAATACCGAATACAATATCATCCACATACAATTGTACTATCAATAAATCATTTGATTTTTTTTTACAGACAATGTTTTATCTATATTTTCTCTTTTAAAATCATTATCTAATAGAAATTTGCTTAATCTATCATACCAAGCCCTAGATGCTTGTTTTAGACTATATAATGTTGTTTTAAGTTTATAAACAAATTAGGTATTTCTTGATTTTCAAAACCCGATGGTTGTTCCATATAAACTTTCTCCTTAATTAATCTATTCAAGAATACTTTTTTACATCCATTTGAAAAATTTAAAATTTATAAATAAGCGAATGCTAAGAGCAATCTAATAGCCTCAAGTTTAGCAACCGGTACAAAGGATTCATCAAAATTAATTTTTTCTTTCTGATTATATCCTTGTGCAACTAATCTAATCTTATTTCTAATTATATTGCCTTTCTCATCTAGCTTATTTCTGAAAATCTATTTTGTCCTTTACTAAGATGTTTTTAGGTCTTTCAACTAGTTTCTAAACTTTATTTCTTTCAAATTGATTTAGCTCCTCTTCTATTGCTAAAATCCAATATGGGTCCTTTTCAGCTTCTATTATGTTTTTAAGTTCTAAATATGATATAAATACAAAATGATTCATTGCTTCCCTAAGTGATGCTCTAGTCTTAACATCATAAGATGGATCTCCAATAATTAACTCAGGATGATTGTGATCATACCTCCATTCCTTTGATAAATTTGATATACCTTGTTGATTTTGAAGTTATACCTCTTCTCCTTCATTATCTTGCTCTTGACCATCTTTTTCTTGAGAAAGAGTGTCTTCAATGGTCATATCCTTTAATTTTCTTCAAGAATTTCTGCATTCACATCAAGTTCTTCTTCTCTTGCTTTAAGGGAGTTAGTCTCATCAAAATAACATGCACCAACTCCTCTATTATTAGTGTTCGCTTGTTAAACACTCTAAATGCTCTACTATAAGATGAATAGCCTAGAAAATATCTTCATCAGATTTTGTATCAAATTTTTC
Source organism: Elaeis oleifera (assembly GCA_000441515.1). Lineage (NCBI taxonomy): Eukaryota > Viridiplantae > Streptophyta > Magnoliopsida > Arecales > Arecaceae > Elaeis > Elaeis oleifera. Next base: position 276,036 of record KE505756.1, read on the forward strand.
TAGTTTATCCTTATCATTTATTAGGATAAGATATTTACAACTAAAATTTTGAAGGATGAAATGTTAGGCTTCTTTCTTTGTAAAGCTCATATGGGGTTTTTTAAAAATTGATCTTATTAGTGCTCTATTTAGCACATAGCATGCGGTGTTAATAGCTTCCATCCAAAAATATTTTGATAGATAGCATTCATAAAGCATGGTCTGTGCCATTTCAATTAAGGTCCTATTTTTTCTTTCTACCATCCCATTTTGTTAAAGTATCCTGAGTGCAGAAAATTATGATTTATTCTATGTTTAGAGTAAAATTTTTAAATTTTTATTTTCAAATTCGGTACCATGATCACTTTTTATATAGAAATATTATATTTCTTTTCTTTTATTATTTTGTTAAGTAAATCAACAAATATGTCAAAAGCTTCATCTTTGTGTGCTAAGAAAGTACCCATGTAAATCTTAAAAAATCATCAATAATTACAAAATCATATCTTTTTCCTCCTAGACTAGCAATTAAAATTAGTCCAAACAAATTCATATGAAGTAGTTCTAATAACCTAGAAGTTGAAACAATATTCTTTGATTTGAAAGATGATTTTGTTATTTACCAAATTGACATGCTTTACAAATCTTATCCTTTTCAAAATTTATTTTAGGTAATCCTTTTATCAAGTCAAATTTTCTTAATCTTGCCAATGAATCCATACTTACATGATCTAATCTATTATACCAAATTCAACTAGATTCATTTGCTTTAATATTTATAGCAACTAGACATTCAATATTATCATTCTTAAGTTCATCAAGATCAACAATATAAATATTGCCGTGTCTCTTTCCTATGAATTTAGTGCTATCATCAAATAAACTAGTTACAATACAATAAGATGATTTAATAAATATTAAAATTTTTATCACAAAATTGACTAGTACTAAGTAGGTTATGCATTAAACCTTCAATCAATAATATATTTTTTATATTAGTGGAGGTGCTATCAAGATATTACTGAGAATAATGATTTTCTTTTATCGTTATCTCCAAATGTCACCACACCATCATCCTTTACTTCAAGAGAGATAAATTATGATTTATCTCCCATCACGTACCTCGAACATCTACTATCAAGATACCATCTTCTCGTTGCTTTCATGGATGCCAAGCATACCTATACAAGCAAATCAAATAAATTTAGGTATCCAAGCTAACTTGGGTCTTTGGGAGTTAGCATGAATGGTTTCTTTTGGAACTCAAATTTGTTTTATCTTTTGCTTGTTTGCATTAAGACTTTTACATTCAATAAATTTGTGTTCAATTTTGTTGCATCTATAGCACGTTATGTTTCTATTTTGATTTTGAGATTTAACATAAACATTATTTAACAATTTTTGTTTCTTTAATGGGTTGTATCCTATCCTGATTTTATCAAAGACTAATTTTTGATTCTCAATGAGCATTTATAGGTTTTGAGAGCTTAATGTAAATTTGTCTACAATGGATTTTAGTTTGTTTACTTCTTCTTATAGTGATTCATTCTTTTTAATTAGTTCATCTAATTTGCTTTGTGATTCTTTTAAGTCCTCCTTTATTTTAGCCTTATCTTTACTTAAAGTTTGATTATCTTTCTTTAGTTCTTTATTCTTATGTGATAGCTTTTTAAAATCACTAAGTAAATCATTGAATACATCATATAGCTCTTCAAAAGTAAATTTTGAAAATTGGGTCATCATTACTTACCTTATCCTCTAGAGCTATAAGGCAAAGGTTAACCTTTATTCTCTTTAAAATTCTTCATCACTTGAAGAAGACTTCTCATCATTGCTCCATGTTGCTTTGTAAGCTTTCTTTTTTAGCTTCTTGGAGCTTTTCTTCAACATAGGATAATCCATCCGAAAATGTTCAGGCTTCTTACATTCATAGCAAATAGGTTGCTCTTTCTCTTTATCTTTTCTTTCTCTTTGCTACCTTCTCTTTTGTTAAATCTCCTATTTGGTTCGAATTTCTTTCTTCTTCTTATGAAATTTTTGAATCTTCTTGTGATCATTGCCATCTGTTCATCTTTATCCATATCCTCTTCAGACTCACTCTCCACATCTTGGATGGTCGCGGCCTTGAGTGCTATACTCTTCTTCTTTTTCATTTCTTCTTCTTTGCCTTGGTTCATGTTGAGCTCATACGTCATGAGCAATTCGATGAGTTCCTCCAAAGCTAACTTGTTTAGGCTCTTTACCTCTTGAGTAGTAGTTACCTTCGGCTCCCAAGTCTTCGACAATGACCTAAGAATCTTACGAACAATATCACTATTAGTATAATCTCTACCTAGACTTTTAAAACCATTAAGAACATCGATGAATCTAGTAAACATCTTGGTGATAGTTTTATGTGATTCTATTTTAAATAACTCATACTTATATACCAACATATTTATCTTAGATTTTTTGACTTAACTAGTACCCTCATGGGTAACCTCAAGTCTATCCCAAATTTTTTGGTAGATCAACATATTGATATACAATTAAATTCATTTGCATCTAAAGTACAATATAATACATTTATTGCTTTGGTATTTAATTGAGCTTGTTTCTTGTCATGTTCATCCCAATCTTTTCGAGCTTTGGAATGGACATGCCATCAACTATCATAGTGGATGTGTGTAGGCCTCGAATTATGATATTCCACATGTCATAATCTTGTGCTTGTATGAATATCCTCATTCTAGCTTTCTAATAGGTATAATTAGTACCATTGAAAAGTGGGGGTCTATTAGTTGATTGCCCCTCAACCAATGAAGTCTCAATTGGGTTTGCCATAAAATTTTAGGTCACAACAATAAAAATAAGTGAGCACCTACTCTAATACCACTTGTTGCCCAAGGATGGCTACCCAAGAGGGAGATGAATTAGATTTCTAAATATTTAAGCTTTAATTGTACTGAAGTTGCTACAAGGTGCTTAGTGGAATAGATTAAAACACAAGTAATGAAAGAGAACAATGAGAAAAAGATTACATAATCACAAATACAATACTTTTATAGTGGTTTGGCGTCAAACTCGACACCTATGCCCACTCCCCAAGTAACCACTTGGAAAACAACTATAATCACTCAATTGATCACAGTTCGATTATTTCTTTGGATTCACAATCCAACCCGATTGATTTTAACGTAGGCTCACCAACAACAATCTTACAATAATTAGTTTTGGACTAACAATCAACTCCGATTGGTTTAATCTTGGCTCACCCATCAAACCAATACACTATCCAACTCTAGGCTTGGACAAATCCAAGTTTCTCACCCTAAGAAATTTGAAAAAAAATAAATACAATCATAATGAATACAAGATTAAAGAAGTTTAGAAATGAAAACTGTATGAAGCCTAAGAGAAGATTTTTGAGTTGAATACTTGTTGGCTCGATTATTCTCCTTGAATGCTTGAAAGAAGTTGGTGGAGCTCTTCAATACTTGTACCTTGATTTTTCTTACTTTTAGGATGATTGGAAGGATAGAATATTCTCTAAAAAACTCTTCTTTCAATTCACAAATTGGTTCACACAATGAATGAACTAAAGTAGACTTCAATACTCTTCAATAAGTGTTCCAAAAATTCCATTCAAAGTTCATTAGTGTTCTATTTATATTTCAAGATTTTTCCATCATTCTAAGACATCTAGATAGGCTTTATTTAATGTCTTAGCCATTAAAATATAAACTAGCTGTTAAAATAAGATGGGATCAAAAAAGTGCAGAATTAAAAACTAACCGTTATAGTAACTTAGTCGACTAAGTTTTCTCTGAGTTGACTAGGTGCCTCATTTAGTCAACTCAAAATTTTTTTTAGTCGGTTAAGTCTCAGATGACTAAAAATAGACTTTCTATCCTTTGCTGCTTTATTATGACTTGGTCGACTAACTTTTCACTAAGTCGACTAAGTGCCCTATTTTGATCGGTCTAATTCTGATTTGATCGGCTAAGTGGACAAAGCTTGAAATTAATTTTTTTGTCTTACTGCTGTCCTCTGAAATTGAGTCGACTAACTTTCTTAGTCGACTAAGATCCTATCTGGATCGGCTTAGCTAAATCTGGATTGACTAAATCTTCTACAATCGAAATCTGACTTTCTATTACTGATACTTAGTCAGCTCAAACATCCTCTTAGTCGACTCAAAATGCGTGCTATGAAGATTTTGACAGCCTTTCTTCTCTAAATTCATTTCTAGGCCAGACTTGCCTCATTTACTTGATTTTAATCCTCATTAACCTTCTTTTAAGGTATGTCTAGTCTAGAATCTCTTCATAAAATTCTTAAGTGATGGTGCTTCATTTAATCGATGGAAAATACTTGAAACATGGTGAGCATTTGCAATTTAAGCTACATAACCTTAAAATAATGTTAGTAACATAACAAAGTATACTCAAATACTTTTGTGATCATCAAAAATACTTTAGGGTCAACAAGCAATCTTTGAGATTGAGATGATGAGGGTGTTGTGGGTTCTTGAGGGTGAGTAGGTAAGGATGAGGATGGAGTTTATACTGAAAAAGGTGTGGAGGTTGTTGGTTCAAATGGAGGGGATAGAGTTGCTACTTGAGCAGGTATTGCTTGAGGTGGAGGTAGAGTTGGTAGTGGAGGAGATGCAGACTGAGAGCTATTCTGACCTTGTCTGGTTGGTTGCTTGTGCTCTACCCTGAGAATCGATTCCAACTTTTGGCTTGAATTTAGTTCTTCTTTCCACAAGCTGAGCACCAATTGATTATCTATCTGCTGTGGCTTGTGAAGAATATGGTCGCTTGATCTCGCTAAGTACTTACTTTTTGGGAGCCATGGAGATGGAGAGACACTTGACGGAAGAGAGGATTTTAAGTGTGGAAGAAGGAATGAGGCTTTGAAAGCAAAAAGGGATTAATAGATGATGAAGCATTTTTAGGAAGGAAGCACACGATCGGTTAAGTGATTTAAAATTTGAAAACCAATTTTCTTTTAAACTAATTATGCCAGGTGAACTTATAGTGGCTAACTGCACTACATTTGATTTGCATTCATGGATTGACTCCCAGATGAGTCGGGTTGACACTAGATTGAGACTAACTTTTAAACTTCAAAAGACTCGACTTCAAACAAAGGCCGAAGCAAAATGTCCAATTCTCTTTTGTCTTAATGTTAAAAAAATATCCTTATCTATATTAGTTATGCTGAAGCAAAATATTCAATGGTTTGTTCATATACGATGATCACTGAGATAAATTTTCATACAATTATAGCATGTAGCAATAATTTCTACTATTTGTCAAAGCACTTAATGAATAATGTTATTTAGAACTTTTTATACTGGCTTAATTCTTTGTTGTATCTTTCTTATCATAGTGTATTGGATGGCTTTTTTCAAATGGAGCCACTAGTTTCTTACGATCACTAACTCAACCTTGTGGTATAGCTTTGACTATAGATGAATAATCAAATATTCATCATTCATATAATTTTTAACTTTGGATGACTAGTAGTTACATGACCTTCTTATCGACGTGATAGCTTCACATCGAGGTTATGTTCTACAAGTTGCTTATTTTAAGTTATTAGAACCCAAAATGAATCAAAAATTTCTTTTAGTCAAAATAGGAAAGAAATAGAATACTATGAGCTTTTGTTAAACATAAATTTTCATAGGAAGCAAACTAGACTAAGCGTCCACTGAATTCCTGTAGAGCACATTCTTAGTTGATCAGTCTTATAGTTAAGGGACGTTTAGTACATAGCATGTAATCCTGATAGAATTATATATAATTTTATAACAGATAATCAGATTACATTGTTTGTTTCACTACTTACATAGATATTGCTGCATTACATGTAATACAGCATTATCTCAAAAGAGATAATCTGATTGCTTAGGGGATGTGGCTATGTGATTACATATAATTTTATAATCCCATAATTTTGCAATAGGATAACTTTGAGACCAAAATACCCCCATCAAAATAATTAAAATCTATATTAAATAAATTATGGATAGTCCTAGTTGGTGAAAATAAAAAAATATATATATAATGGATGGTTCTGGTTGGTAATGTCGTCGAAAAAAATTAGCTCCCAAAATTAAGTTGTCCCTATAAAAAATAGACAATAATCAATAAGTAAAGATGGTGTTACTTTAAAAAATTAGCTTACATTACATATAATCTAAATTATATACCAAATATATCAATATAAGATTCTCTATTATTTTATAATAACATTACCATACATACCACACACTACACTATGAAATTCTTTATTATTTTATCAGATAATCATATTTTCTCTATAATCATATTACCATAGCAATATTACCTAATCATATTTCCTCTGCAATCGTATTATCATAGCAATATTATAAACCAAACATCTCCTCAGTTGACTCTGCAAATAATCGTGTATTGAATTGTATATTGAATTTTCATTCTCATGTATAATCATATATATGTATAATTACAACTTGCAAGTGCAGAGCTTTCTTCTTGTTGTTTATTTCCCATATATCCACAATCAATTGGAGCTGGCCGTCGGCATCTGGGATCTGCAAATAGGGCAGATGTTAGTCATCTCCAGCCAGCGGATGATGCACCGGCTGTGGAAGGTATGTGAACAGGGCATCCTGCTCACCTCCGCCTGGGCCTCAAACTCCATCAAGCATATCACGCACTCCTCCTCCCGAACGCCGTCTCCTCGGCCATATGTGAAACGCTGCAGCCTCTCAAAACAAGGACCACCTGCCGGCACACCATATGATCCACCATGGCCGGCATCAAGAACATAATCATACACATCCCCAGCCATCTCCTCCTCTTCCTCCGGAGGATTCTCCAGCATCCAGTCATGCATGACTTCGACGTCTCCATTCGACTCAGCGGGTCCGAGGAGCAGGCCCATGTGGACGAGCAGCTCGAGCGCCGATACGGCCGTCATCTCCGCTGCGACTCGGGATGCGAAGCGGCGCAGCAGGACGTCGCAGAGCGGGCAAGTTGGTTGATGGACGCCATGGTTGTGGGTTGCCATGAAGGAGACGATCACCGGAAGAGCCCTGGGTAACGGGATCTGGCCCAGATGGAAGCGATGGATCGTGGTGGGGACGATGGAGAGGGTGTCGGCCGAACAGTCGAAGTAGGTGAAGCGAATCCGGACGACGACTTGGGGTTGGACTTGTGGAGCGAGCACTCCACGGGCTTTCAAGTGGAAGACCGAATCTCCCAGGATGTGGCTCTCAGAAATCGCCATAGTCTTCTGTCTCTTTCTTGACTCCTGTTTGCCGTCAGGAAACACAGGCTTCGGAACACCGAGGATGGCAGGAAATATATATATATATAAGGCGGGTTTAATTAAACCAGCGGTCTGATTTTCAAAATTTCGAATCGATTCGTACGGATGGGATTTCAAGTCCGAGTGGGATTGGGAGGGTACCGGGAGGGGCCTTGGTTCCGTAATCCGAACCTGGGTAGGATCGGATAGTGACTCAGAATGAGGAATACGACAGATGAAGCGAAAATAGGAGAATATTCCTGAGAACTACTACAATAACAAGAAGAGTAATCTAACCAAAAAAAAAACAAGAAGAGTAAAAGAGAGAGCGGAAAGAAGAGAACAAGTGGTCATATTCCTTTCAAACAAACTCATGTAGAAAACATCGATAATTCACTGCCAGCATCCATTCATAGCAGCCTTTTATTAGTTTTGTCTGCTACCTATCCCACTACAAATAGGACTATTCGATTTGGAAAAATATTTAATCCCAGTTTTAAATTGACCAACTGAACCCTTTTTCCCCTTTAAGACTCTCGAAATTGGTAATTTAAGGACCATTTTTCCCCTTGAGTAAGTCTGGATTTTGGCCAAGCATGCATGAACCAAGAGTCAGTTGCTGCCAATGATATACATATCTACATGCATTGATTAATAGCATGTGTTCTACTAAAGTACATGAAACAAATACATGTCAGATCCATGCATTTCTGTTAATAATCATATCATGACAAGCTTGACATTATCACAGATATTGCAAAAGAATAAGGCATCTAATGAAGTGAATGTTCATGAATGTCTGTCTCCTGGAGTTTCCAAGAAGTGCTTCTTAGTAATCTTGTGAGTATTTATTGCTTTTCTTTCAGTGTGCTATATTGTATTAACATAAGGGGGATAAAAAGCTCACTGCATATCTATGTTAAGTTTTGTATGGAGTCATTTTGTAAGCAAGACAACAACATATTGAATAGAGAAACAATAGTGTTTTCACCACCTATCCTCTTATCTTTACCACCTCCATATCCACTATAGAGGGATACAAGCATTTATATGCTTTGCCATCCTTAACATAGCGGTATCAGAGCTAGTTAGTCTGGCAGTAGAAATAGACAACTAGCTATCCCTCATCTTATCGACAATAATTTTGAGAAATATACTATATAAATGAAAACACTGTTTGGATTCCAAGATATTTGGGATTAGGTAGAGAAGGGCAATATTGAGCCATAGGATGAAGTAGTGCCACACTATGCTCAAAAGGAATACTTCAAAGGATTCTAGACAAAGAAGGCCAAAAAGTCTCCTTACCTCATCTATCAAAAGTTTAGATGAGGCCACCTTTGGGAAGGTTGTGGCTGCAAGGATGGAACATCCCCTCCAAAGGTGTTGAGCAAGTGAAGAACCTCGAAACCCTTCATGGCGAATTTGAAACCCTATGTACAAAGGAGTTCAGGTCTATTTTTGATTACAAGATTCTTGACTTTTGCCAATGAATTAAGGAGAAATGGTGAGACATTGAATGACATGGAAGTTGTGGAGATACTTCTATGCTCATTGGATGCCACATAGTTTGTTCATGTGAGAATCAAGCTGAACATTCAACAATGAGTGCACATGGACTAGGAGCGTATTTGTGAAATGGTCTTTGCGAGCAAATTTGCAGTCCTTTAATCTTCTATATAGATTTGAAGGACTCTTGTACCATCAAATATTTCTGCAGTATACCAGATTAGCTCAAAAATATCCCAAATTAGATTCATTATCAGTGTAATCTAACCCAATATCCAGTTCTAACTACATCTTGAATACAAATCATGTACTTGATAAGACATGCTTCAGAAAGAACAGTGGCACTCTTAAGCTCAATACTTTATGTAAAACACATTCATCAATATTCTTGTATATCCCACAATAGAGATGCTTTTAAGTTCCTAATATTATATCTAAACTTGAGGAATAACTTATTTATCTGAGTTAAATTTTAGCCAAGAGGACCCTCCAATTAGCATACTTGCAGGGAGTATTCTTAGATTCATAACAAAACTCCACAAGGCTCACTGTGTTGGTATCAGACCCCATACTGATACCATTCGATTATAGTATCGATACATGGTTTGGTATGCATGAGATAATATATCAAGTGTTGGTACGGTATAAGATAGTTAGATCAAAGTAGCTAAATTCTATTCAGCAATAAATTTCATTTATTTGACCCTTCTTCAGAAATATCATTTCTCATTTGCGGAAAACTAATCTTAAGTCTACTAGATAAGTTAATCACAATATTCTTGTACTAGCATCTATTTTCTTACTTTGCTCTTCTGATATGGATAAATGCTAGTTGGTTTAAAGTCCTCAACTGTGGATACTCCACTCTGGTAAACATTAGCACCAATTTGATGTCATCTCGAATTTGGTATACATATTCAGATCCAATGCTACAAGTTTAACATTCTACTACCAGAGAAGGTGATCTAAAACTTTGCAAGAATATGGTCTTTGGAGTGCTTCTGAAAATGATTTTTCACTTGATGTCCCAAGTGAGCAAGAATTGAGGCACATGCATCATACAATAGCTTATAGGATGCAAGGGTTCAAAAGTCATACAATTGTGGCAATTAAAGTGCTGGATTTAATGGTTATTCATCATTTCCACTGTCAGGAATCAGATGCTCGAGCAACTTTATATGCTTAGAAATCAATCGGCAATGAGTCCTTCGAGCCCATCAATCCCCAGAGACTTCTTAGTGACTTTGAATGTGATGGTTCAAGTTTACAGAAATTTTAAGTATAGCACAGTATTCCATGGAACTAAAAGTATTTTTGTTTCTTCCAAAAAAATTATTGCATCTATGCCATTTGAAGATATCTAGTCCTTGTAATAGCCTTATATCTACTTACAAGATCCTATAGAATTCCAGTATTCATAGGTAAAATTTCTCCTTTGATATGTTAAATTTCTCTTTGGGATCATTGTCTAATCTTTTTAAGATATCGACTCCATCCGAAACAAGAAATTCCATCAACACTTTGAGCATACCCCTTGCTCCTGTCTTGCATCTTTGTTACTATAAACCTCTATATATGATATAATTTGTAATTTTGTGGCAAAAGATAATATTGAAAGCAAGGTTCACTATCTCGGTAGTAGACCCCATACCAGTACTATCCTTTTACAGTGTTGGTATGTGGCACAGATCGGTATGATTGTGTTGATACAGTATGGTTGTAAGCTGCTGGCAGCCCTCAATCTTCAGCTCTGTGAGTGCTGAAAGGTTCTTATGCAGCAGAGGAAGGGAATTCAACTTATCACGGCCGGAAATTTCCAAGGACCGAAGAGCAGGTGGCAGCACTTCATGCAATGAGAACGGGAGCTCAGGACACTTGGATATAGACAAGCTTTCGGGGGGAGACAAGGATCTGCAAGCCCACCACCGAGACATGCTGTGGGCAGTTTGTTATTGATAGTTCGTTCAGGACAGGCAAATGCTGATGCAGAGGAAGTAGTGTCATGTTAAAACAGCTTGTTACATGAAAGGTCTGAAATGTTGATGGAAGCTGATAATCTGGTGAGATCTGGAGTTCAGGTAATGCATACAAGTCCAAGCTCTCAAGGGAGGGGCAAACCCACCACCGAAGTGAGATTTGGGCAGTGCTCAATCTCCAAATCCTTCAGTTTAAGTAGGTTCTCATGGAGCTGTAGGACTCTTTAAGTTCTTGTTCATGGAATATTCAAGGACTGAAGAGTTTTGAGTTCTAAAGAGGAGGACCTGAGCTTGTTATTCCATTTGCCTCCCAAGTCCTAAACTTTTGAGTGATGGAAGGGCTGGAAGTGCAGTCAGTCCTTCAACATCTTCCATCTCCAATTCCTCCGGTGAGGATGAAAGGATGGGCAGTCCCTGCAACTTGGAGCAGTGTTTGATGGCAAGCCTCCGGAAGCGGGGAAGTCCCCATCCTTGACTCCATTCCATTCACCATCTTGCAAAGCCTTGGAAGAATTTGCAGAAATGTGGCCCGAGAACTCGGACCCAACATGTTGGACCCCATTCATTTTGCCAACTAGAAGATCTTGGAGGTGTGGAAGCTGGCCAAGTGGCGGAGGTATTTGCAATTAAGGCATTTGGAGAGCAAAATAGTGGTCAGTCTGGAGAAGGTTTGGTCACCAAACCAGCCAGGAAATTTGGTACCGTAATAGGCTCACACGATTAGTTCTCTGATATGGCTATTTGGATGGAGGCTCTCAAGAACACCATCAGCCACAAACTTGTCAATGGTGGGACTATGATCAGTATCCTCATTTGTGCTTTGCCATGTTTAGGTTGTCTTCCTCGTTACCCTGCTCATCAGTATGCTTGCTTTTAGAACTATTGGGCTGGTCGCTATCTCGAACACTCCATGACAAGGCTAGTGTTTGTAGGTGCTCCTTGCCATTTAACTTGTGATAATCTGAACCAGCTGCATAAATCTTAAAGTGGTC
>KE505757.1:26566-69046 GCA_000441515.1 Elaeis oleifera
GCAGAGATTTTATCGAGAAGTTGCTGCTTCAGCTTCAGAAGATCTTTTGAAGATCTTTCAGATTAGATCCAGATCTGATTTTGGAGCAAAGATTCATGAGGAGAAGATGATCTAGATCCTGCTAGAGTGGATACCGGTAGAGGCCAGGCGACTGCGTGGCTACATCAGAACCTCGTGAATTGCTGCGATCATCTACAGGGTAATCAAGTTACCCTAGAGGTATTTCTCTATTCCTCAAATTTTTAGATTTAATTTTAGATTAAATATTAGATAATAAAATTAGATCTAATAGATCTTAGATCTGAAATATCATAGGATAATTTTTTTAAATATTCTGCCCCAGATCTCATTAGATCTGGAAGATCCTACAAAAAAAAGCTAGTTTTTCTTCACGTCCCACCAGCGGTTCAACCAGCCCTGCCGACGCAGTCACGATCGATCAATTCGGTCAGCTCTTCCAACAAGTTCAACATCTGATGATTATAGTTCAAGTGATCCAAGCCTTTCTCGCACCCTTTCAGATGGCACCACAGCCTCCTCAGGCTATCCCTGCACCCTCCACAACAGTGCATCATGCGGTTCCTTCGGTGATGCTGCCAGTGCCTTCTACAGTGGCACCCCACAGAATCTTATTTTTCTACGGCTCCATAGCCACTATCTCAACCAGAGCCACAGGCACCTCTTCGAAGTTCGAAGAAGAGATTAACCCATCAAAGTCACCTTAGGGCCCAACAATCAGCCAGGCGGCGATCTTCAAGTCCACAGTCGAGCCATGACTTGACCTCCAGACGTCGATCTCCTCTACGCTTCGAGACTGGTACTGTCTACAAAGTTGACTTTGAAAGACGGTTCCATGAGCTCGACCAGCAGTTGGGCTAAAAAATTAAAAAGCTCTCAATAATAATGGCTCCTCGACACTGTCCTACGAAGGGTATAACAGCCAGCCACCCTTCGTCCCGAGGATTGTGCAGGAACCACTCTCCCTGCACTTCAAACTACCTCAGTTGGAGGTCTACGATGGGACCACCAACCCCATCGATTATGTGGAGACCTTAAAAGCAGCCATGTTCCTTCAAAGAGTGTCAGATACAATCCTCTGTCGAGCATTCCTACCAACTCTTAAATGGCCGCTCGACAGTGGTACTCAAGTTTGAGACCGACGTCTATCCATTCCTTTGAAGATTTGTGCCAATATTTCATCGATCATTTCATCAACAACCGACGATAGCAGAAGCAGTCCAACTACCTCCATACCATCAAGCAAAAAGAGAGCGAGTCAATCTGCTCTTTATGAATAGATTCAACGTGGTGACCCTGAAAGTCCAAAATCTGGATCAGTTGACCACGATGGCCGCAATGATGAGCGATTTCTTGAAGAACGACTTGAAAAGTCGTTAGTAAAAGCTTATCCTTGGGATCTTTCAGATATGCTTATCTGTGTGGAGAAGTACGTCTGTATGAAAGAAGCCTTTGTCGATGATACTCCCGTCAGTTCAGCCACAACGAGAACCAGCAAGGAGTGCCATCTGAGGTGAGAGGAGAAAAGACGTCGGTGCTCTCGGTCTCCATCTTTGAGGTGAAATAATAGGGGTCGAAATCGTCGATCTCGTAGTCCTCTGAGAAGGATTCAGCAACCATCACCTTTTCGACTGTACCATAGCTACACGCCTCTGAATGTTCCTTGGAGAGAGGTGTTGTTGCAAGTGGGGCCTGAGTTATCTGAGCCTCGACTGATGAGAATGAGGTCGAAGCACCATTGAAATTCGAATAGATATTGCTTTTACCATCATGACCATGGTCACGATACTGAAGACCGCCACCAGCTTCGTGATGTGATCGAGAGGCTTATCAAGCAGGGATGGCTAAATCATTTTGTCCGAAGAGCAATCTCTCAACATCGAGCTCCGAGAGTTCAACAGCTGCCCCCTCTACCTCAGCAGTATCTCCCTCAACCTTAGTCGCAGCAAGCACCAGCACGGTAGGAGCAACAACAGGACAGAGGGCAAATGATGGAAGAAGAGCGACCCATCTGAGGAGAAATCTATATGATTACTGAGGGATTGTCTAGAATTCGAGCGAATGATGAAAGTCAGACCACATCTAGATAAGATAATCAAATACCGACTAATTAATTTTTTACAGAAAATATGGATCCTATCACCTGAAGATCAACTTTGATCTGGTGACCTGATGATGCAGTAAGCCAACGTCTCACAGTCTACTGAGTAAGCGCTAAAAGGAAGGCTATTCCCCAATTGAGTGGATGAAGTGACATGCCCGGAAGCTTATAGGCTAAAGTAGCTCGATGGAACTCCAGTATCAAGATCATAGAACTCAATGAATCTTCATATATATCAATAATGATGTAACTATTTTCTATGAAAATAAAATTTACAGGGTCATCAATTTGTGATTGGCACCCGAGTTCTCCAAGATTATGAATTATAACTACAGTCAACTAACGTGAGGGCTAACTTACCAAACCCTTAAGAAGACCTCGACAACTTTGAGGCGGGGCTAACTTACCAGACCCCAACAAAGTCCAAGTCGTATGAGAAGCAGAAGGAGATCCTTAGAGAACCTTCAGAGGGCTAACTTACCAGACTCTTGAGAAGACCTCGATGACTTCAAGGTGGGCTAACTTATCAGACCCCAGCAAAGCCTAAGTCATGCAAGAAGCGGAGGGAGACTTTTAGAAATCTTCGGAGGGTTAACTTACCAGACCCTCGAGAAGATCTCGATAACTTCGAGGTGGGCTAACTTACCAGATCCCAGCAAAGCCCAAGTCGCGCGAGAAGCGGAGAGACCCTTAGGAAATCTCTGAAGGGCTAACTAATCAGACCCTCAGAATGCCACAGAGAATGTAAGATGCTGTAGGCACAAGCTCGCCGCTGGCACACACTATCTCTTGCATGAAGATGAAAAGTGCTAGATGTCGTAGGCACAAGATTACCGCAGGTACACAATACCACTTGTGAGGGCTAACTAATCAGATCCTCAGAATGCCATCGAGAGTGCAAGATGCCGCAGGCACAAGCTTACCACTGGCACATATTGCCTCTTACGCGAAGTCGAGAGTGCAAGATGCCGTAGGTACAAGCTCACTACTGGCACATACTGCCTCTTGCATGAAGATGAGAAGTGCTAGATGCCATAGATATAAGATCACCGTAGGCACACAACGTCACTCGTGTGGGATAACTAATCAGACCCTCTGAACGCTATTAAAGAGCCCTAGATGCTATAGGTACAAGCTCACTGCCAGCACATACAACCTCTTTAGAAGAAGAATAAAAGACAGACAATGTACGGCTAGGGGCATTACCTCAATAAGTACTCCTTCCGCTTGAGGCACTCTTCAAACTCAGGAGTAGGGGGTAGTGTTGAGATAATTATTACGATGCCTTAAATTTATGAACAGCCAGATTATATTCAAGTTATATTTAAGTTGTTCTAAACTGCTCTATGCATGTTCACTCTAATCGAAGTTGTCCTAAGAATATCTATGCTGAAGCTGAGCAACCTAAAATCTTACTCATGCTGAGCTGAGCATTGAGTATTTTCTTATGCTGATCCGAACGTCTATTTATGTTGTTCTCTACGAGCTGAGCAAAATTCACGGTCCACAGATACAAATTTTTCATAACAAATATTTTTTTCTGAGCAAATATTTTTATTCTTTAGGGGACAATTGCTCCAGGCACTGTCTTGTGAATAAGAGAAGAAAATGAGGAAGATAAGATGAAGGATAGGAGGATAGCAAAGAAGAGGAGGACAGCGGAAGATGAAGAGGAAGAAGAGGAGATGAGGAGGGATGTCCTGCTGCAATCGATGAACATCAGATCGACCAGATGAGCTGGTTCGATCTTCATCCATTGAGGACTTCACCTCCTCAACATCCGGGAGAGCTGATTCAATCTTCATCCATCAAGATCTCCATCTCTTCGTCGGTACCGCCAGCCTGTATGTTGTGAAGTTCTAGATATGACATTATCTTCAATAGACGAGTCTTACAATCATCAAAGCCCTAGATGAAGGCAGCGGCAGTGGCAGCAACATCGAGCAACTCCCTTTGAAATATCGTGGAATCCCAAAACTCCGCAACACAGTGCTCCCAGACTGCAGGTGAGATATGCTCGAGCTGATGGGGAAGACTGGTCGTTGGAGGTAAGAGAGGTGAAGCCCCATAAGAAGTGGATGCGCTGGTCCGTCTAGCTATTTCCTTTTATAGGTTAAATACCTCTGGCGGGCATCCCTCGCAATGGCATTCTGCTCTCTCATCCATCTCTTAATTAATTCTAAGGGTGGTAGGTTCGAAGGCGACGATATGGTAGCAGACGGAAGAGGAGACTTCTTGCCATAGAAGGAGGAATGGAGATCCCTTTGCTCTCTGGGCCCCTATATATAAGCGCTAATAGCCAGACCAATTGTCAATCAATGCTTCCCCAGAGTTAATAACCAAACGATTAATGACGTGCCTTCTTCAAAGAGAGAGTAAATTCCTGTGATGCTTCGTAAAATGAAACATATCCATATGGCACATCTTCATAGACCCCGTGTCATATCCCAGACGTGGCCTTATCGGGTAAGTCATCGATCGCTATTCCTCATAATCTCCTGCATTTAAGGAAGCAGAATAAGATTATCATCCACTTAAGTTACCTTGGATCAGCATGAGTAAGTTCACAAAACAAAAGCAAAACAAATGACCACTCATTTTATGCCTTTCAAGATTCTCTTACAATGGCCCTAAAATATGGAAAAAGAGAAATACAAAATTACAAAGCGGTGCCTGGAGCTGAGGTGCCAATCGCTGAGAATCCATTACAGTGGGATCCTAGATTTCATCTAAAAAACTCAAATCCAGATCTGAATATTTGGCAGCCACTTGGGCTCGAATAGACTACCTTCCAGCATCATAAGCATCGAGGGAGTACTCAGCTCTTTCTTCCTCATATTCTTCTGAGGCTCAGAAGTCCTCCACAGTCTTAGAAGCAGCCTCAGCTATCCGCTTCTCCTCCGCCTCTAGTCTGGCCTTCAACTCTTTTATCTCTTTTTACAGACGAGAGTTCTCCTCGCAAGCAGCCGCATTTCACTTCGCCTAAGCTTCGAGCTCCGCTACCTTACCCAGTAGCCGAGAATTCTCTTCAACAGCTTTCTCCAATGCCGCCTCGGCATCTTCAGCTTTCCTCTCGGCGGCATCGATTTTCATAGAGACTTCTCAAACTTTTCTTGTGGCCCTTTCTTTCACCCTTCTGAGCATCTCAGCTTTGAGTCTAGATTTTTTACCTTTTGACCAATTTACAAGAGCTTTCAATGTACCCGTTCAAATAATGGGTAAGCTGGAAAGTGAAGAAAAACTCATAAGTAATAACTGAGTATGCAGTAAGTGCTCAATGAAAAAGATCTAACATATCCGGATGATGCAATCCACTACTCTTGTCCTCATCTCCGTCCGTGAAATGCTCAACAGCTTGTTCGTGTCGTCAGGGAGGAGCAGTTCGGAGAATAACTGCATGCCAATATGAGATCCCTCAGTGTCGAGGCCTCCAGCTTCAACCTAGCTGGTGCAGTTCCAGACATATCGATAACCTCGGTTGGTGCTCCATCCGAGGAGGATCCGACAGCATGTGAAGCTGGTCGGGTTGAAGTGCTGGGAAGAGCAGGCATGCTAAAAATCACCTTCTCCAAACTTTGGTCTGCACGGCTTATCCAGTCACCTACGATAACTGAGGCAGTAGGTGAGCCGCTTTTCACCCGCATAATCTCATGGCCTTTCGGATGAGAAGACTCAGATTCTCGGACCTTCAAAGTCGGTTGTGCGGACTCCTCGATTCTGACCCGATGGCTCCACCCCATGATGGGCTTGGCATTTCTCCTTTGTAGAGCTTTTCTCTTTTCTTTTGGTGGGCTCGAGCTCTTTCTAATATCCAGCTCTGCAATCATGGTGATCAAATTAAAAGACGAACAGAGCTAAAAGATTTAAGGCTAAAATAGATGACTTGCGTACTTTGAGAAGTGACTTGACTGATACCGACATTGAATGGCGCCTGAGCCGATAGCAGCCTTTTCAACTCCAGTATCCTGAGACTCCACAAAGTCGCTATCTCCTGCTTCAAGCACTCATTCATCGAAGGTTCCTTTAGCACAATCTCTCGAGGTTTGCCCCAGAAAGAAAATTTCAGTCTTCGCCTGATATCTATGAGACGAAGAGAAATCTCGGCTTCCAACCATACACGATGGAGGGCATATCCGAAAATATTAAGCGAAAGCCATCCTTCCTCTTCTATGGAGTCACATACTACCATCCGCGTAAGTCTGGGTGCCGTTTGAGACTGAAGAGAAATAAAAAGTGTAACATTCGGTGCGATCCTAGCCAACACGCATAATGCGGTGAAGCCGCAGATATGCCGCCATGCATTCAGCACCACCGTATACGGTGATATCTCAAAATAATGGAGGAGCGCCACAAAAAAGGAGTGGAGAGGAAGCCTCAATCCAGCTTGAAAATACTCCTCCTAGAAGCCCATGCACCCTAAAGGCGGACAGCAGACTCGATCATCCGGTCCTAGGACTTTGAGTTAGAATGTGGAAGGTATTTGATATTACTCATACAGCACGATTATGTCTCGCTCCGTCAACTCTGATTTGAAACCCAATGGTGCAAAGTCAGTCTCCATGGTGGCCATCTCTTTATCTCATGCAGAAAAGCCACGAAAAGATGAAGAGAAGAACTTGTAGTGAAAAGAGAAAAATCAAAACTTAGCAAGGTTCGCGTTTAGTTCTGTCTGGAGATTTTAAATAACCTCATACCTTAACGGGACATTCAAAAGCTGCCTCCCATCGATACATTAATTACAGAAGATGTGCATCGACAGAAGACTAGCATATGCGCAACACGTGGAGACTGCGAATGGACATGATTGTTACCATCGATATGGTAGTTAATGTCAATGGCAGGCGAATCATACTTTGCGTCACTTTTAGAGGAATACATGTAGACATGCTCCAATTCTCCCATGCGAATGCCATTCGAATTTCAATCTTTTCGAAATCTGTATGATAGCAAGAGCCAGCTCAGATTTTCAATCTAGCTTTAGCTCGGCTCATGCCCTGTTTGAAGCATAGCCTAGGCTAAGAATTTGCTTGAGCTATTTACTTTAATCGGGTTTTGCAGTTACAACCAGGGGCAAGCACATATTAAAGACTAAAAAACTTAATTTTATTCATCAAAAGAAGAGGAATACATCAGTTCCTATGAAGACTCTAGTATAAGACCAGAGGCCTCGGATCATAAAAAAAAAAGAAGAAAGGGCATGAATCACTCCTCAGGGAGATTGCCAGGGCAATCATCTGCGAGATGGTATTCTTCAGTGCCGACAATATCTTCGATCTGAACAGCTACGTCGATTTTGTCCACTTTATCTAAAAATAGGACATCATTATAAACCTCGACCAGCTATCCGACGACACCATCTGTAAATCTTTGTCCAGACAATCAACTTGAAGATGTTTGACGAAGTCAGGAGGAAGATGTACTGAGGCAATGGACTTGCATTTCTCGAAGCCAGTGAAGAACGTCGCTCTATAAGCTTGGACTATGATCTTAGCTCCTTCTCTTTCTAGCCACTTTCTCCTATTTTCAGCACGTTTGAGTAAAATTCTCTTATCTATAAATTTGCCTCAGAGCAGCTTATAACTTACCTTTCTCTCTTTCAACCTCTTCTTCAGGTGCTCCACCTCTGATCCGATCTTCTGAACTCTCGAGAGTGGCTTCGGAAGGTATGAACTCTCTTAAAAATGGAACGCCCGTCCCCTCGAGGAGCTCTCCCTCGTCGGCTCGTCCCTTCGGAGATTCTGGCCCGCTTAGGTGGATGACCATTGAGGCTTCTTTGAGACTGAGTTTCAAAATTCGGAGAATCTCTTCTCACTTCAAGTGTCCTCTTCAAGTGTTCTAAGTCATCACGGCTCCGGTGATAGTTTTTTTCAGCCTTAGATCTCTGTTTTTCAAAGATTTTGATCCTCTCTTTGAGGTCTTCAATCTTCCTGTCAACTCTAGACTTTTATTATTTGAGGGCCTCAATCCGTCTTTCAGCCTCCTGCAACTCTTCATCCCGATGGAGAATCGACTCCTGAGCCTCCACAGTAAGATTAAGTTCCTTGGCCAGCTCAATCTTATTCCTCTCCAGATACTCCAATCGATACTTCAACAAGTCGATTTCCTCTTCCTCCATCATCGGAGCATCGAGGTTGGAATTAGCGAGGCTTGCTAGATATTGACCCATATCAGCAAGGGATTTCAAGGCATCGGCAGACCGTTTCTTCTCCTTTTGTTTGTTGAAAATAATTTTTTGGCTGATGGTAGGAGGTTCCTTAAGTATTCCACCACAGATTGAAGGATCTCTCCTGTGGATGGAGCACGAGACATCGGATCTGAAAATCCTGCATGAGCAATAGATGCAAGAAACATCGAGCAGCGGTCGCCATCTCTGGAGATCCCCCATTCGCTATCATCTTGGTCAGATCTTTCTCTGGGTTATCGTCCTCCTCTTCCATCTGCACTTCCTCAAACGAAACTTTTTCAGAGCGTTCCTCGATGCTCATCTCTAGTGCCGTCTTCGTCGGTGCCCCACCAGTCGGGACTTTCTCTAGAGAATCCTGTGTCGTAGCTTCTAATGGTTGGGCCGTGGATTTGATGGTAGGAATAGCATGTTCTTCTTTCCTGACCGCAAGTCCCGTTTCAACAACCGAAACCACAACCTGCCTCCTATGAGCTAGAATTTGCTCGAGTCTCTTCACGCATTGTGAATCCATCTTGCACTAAAGAATCATGATGGACAATCGGTATAAAAAGATCTATGGCTATCCGTGCATTCAAAGAGCAAATTTAAAGGAGGAAGAAAATGAAAGGCCACCGCAAAAATGATTAAAACCTCGAAGAGACCGTCATCTGAGTGATCCCATCAGTTCGTCTGTCCACGTTAGCAACATTAGGCTAATGTCATCCGTCTTAAATGCAACAAAAGTAGACATGAAGATAGAAGCGCTTGGCGTTGGATCCGAGGTACTTTTGGAGTAGGGGGTAGTGTTACGGTGATTACCGTGAGCACCTTGAATCAGTGCTATATCACAATACATGTCAAGCTCTCAGAACATTAATACGATCGCTGACCACCGTATGAGCTGAGGAGTCTATTTCGTTCTGTGCTGAGGCATCTCCAAGGTTTAATCTGTATTTGAACTGTTCGGCCGACTTATCTCTTCGACGTGCACGACAGTTGTCCACCCCGAACGAGATAAGATTTGGCATAATCATCTCCTTTGATCTTGCGGGAGCGTTTAAGGGCTGAATTATCTCTCCCAATTTGGTATGTCCAATAGTCCGACAATCTTGGATCGTACTATCTCACAGCTAATGATCTAGCTTTTCAACATTCCTCTATATAAACAACAGAGCCCCGAGGATCTAGGTAAGTTCAATCGAATTCCTCTCAGAGAATCCGTTGTTGCTTCTTTGTTCTCTATTTTCTGACTTGAGCATTGGAGGATCCTCGCCGGAACCACAATCTCTGATTTGAGACTTGTTTTGCAGGTTACTCCAGCACCAGCACCACCGCTCGAGATCTCCAGGTGTCCGTCCTCTGATCCCGATCGATTTAAGCAGCAACAGATTTTATTATTGGCTGACCACGAATTTCACGGCTTATTTTGCAAATTTAAACAAGAACATGCTTTTATGATTTCTTTCTCATGCACAAATGGGGAAGGTAGTCGGGCTAGCAAGCGGGAGGCAAAATTTTTTTAGAAAAGAATACATTAGGTTTCGTAGACAACAAATATAATGCAATAAGTAAGAGCTGATTTAACTATTTTTTCTTTAGTGTACTTTATGATTACTCATATCCTCCTAATCAGAAAATGGAGATGAGAAAACTACATGCTATACCATCTTTAATTAAGTTTACAATATGCAATTGAAGAACTAACAATTTAGCTCTTCTTCATGATAATAACAAAAAAAAAGAGTACAATAACTTTAATATTCCGTCAATAACCAAACAATTTGACATTGTAGGTATAGTCCACAAAACCATAAATATAAATGATAAAGATTGAGACAAATCATATAACTGATTAATTCATCAATAAATGTGTTTGTGGGCATCAAATATTGATTCTTTTTTTTTTTCTTTTTTCTTTTTTTTTTTGAGACAAGAGTTAGGGAGAGCTCACTCTCTTCATTGTGAAAAGTGAGGCCTATATGAAGGAAAAAGTAGGAGAGAGGGCACTCCCTTTGACGGCTCCCTTGTCAAAATAAATGATCGCTTAATAAAGTATTTTAAAGATTTGAACTAGGCCTGCAAATGAGTCGGGTCGGATCGGGTCTTGAGTGATCCTGACCCGATCCGATTTCTTGATCGGATCTTGATATTGGACCCATACCCATCCCAATAAAAAATCGGATCGGGTCGGGTCGGGTCCATGGCCGAATTTATTGACCCATTGGATCATTCGGGTCGGGTCGGGTCCATATATAACCCAGTCCCAATCCATGAAATGCAGGTCCGGTTCGGGTCTAATTCGGATCGGATCGAGTCATGGGTTTAAAAATCTACATAAAGTGGAATTAGAGGTCACATCGACAGCAAAATAGCATGGCCATATCTATCTTTTCATATAGATATTCTCTCCTCTCCTCTCTTCCCACGTCTTCTCACTGCACCATTGATAGTGGATATTGTATACCATCCCTAAGGCAATAGTAATGTACAACAGTAAACAAGTAACTGGATATTTTAATTATTAACAACTGTTGGTATGTCCCAGTTTACTTTGTGTTTGTGAAAAGATTTTTAGAAAAGTTTCGAGATTAGCTGTAAGAATGATATTTCTTGTGCAGTGCATTAATGATCTTGTGATAGTGTGACAGTATTAAAGATTTTAGTAAGAGATTTAAGAAGAATTTGGGTCAGTCACTCTTTTGGCCCAAGTCCAATTTTATTTGGATGAGTCATTCTAATTGAGTTCGGATCTTATATTTGGATCCGATTCGGGTCAGGTCGGGTCATATATCTTGAGATCCAAATTAACCCAAAAGTCTTCACGGGTCGGGTCGGGTCGGGTTCAAATTCAGAAATCCAGACCCGATCCGGAAAGATGAATGGGTCCAATTTTTGAACCCGACCCGGCTCCATGAGTTTTTAAATGGATTCGGGTCGGGTCTAACCGGATCGGATCGGATCGGATCACGGATCAATCCGATCCGTTTGCAGCCTTAATTTGAACCAAAACATCTGAAACTCTCTCCTATCCTCGTCAAACCCTTAAACTTATGTGACCGCATCTAAACCCATACCTTAACCTAAATTAGCAGTGTTAATACTTACTCTTGCTTCAACTGATCCATATCCTATATGTTTGAGTGTTAGAATATTAGACCTGTGCCAATCTCTAGTGCTTGAGTTCCAGTAGCTGCAATGTCTGTTTCTATGCAAAACACATGCGGCTTAGGCTGATCCACATTCTATATGTATATATAATGACTTCTACAATTTGTTGGACATTATCAGTCTTAGAATAAGAGGTAAACTTAAATTATAAACTTAACATTCACGTTGTCATAAAATTTAGTCAAAATAATCAATGCAAATGGTACACTTGCCATCTTCCTCACATGTCCTTTGCCGCAACAATTTCTCATGACTTCTCCTTCTGTTTTTTAAATCTCTCTTAAAAACTAGATGACTTGAAAACGAAACAATATGGCATTGCTCTCTACACAGATGCACGGTTATTATTGCTTATATATCAACTGTCTCCTCCCACAGAAAGGCAGGCAGCAACCATACTGGAGCAATAAATGCAAGTCATGATCTAAGGCCATAATAATTTTTTATTATTTATTTATTTATTTATTTTATTTGATCAACTAATGTGTTACTTCTGGGATCTACAAATTTTAAAAGGAAATCTAATATATCTTAGCTAATGTATTACTGTGGTTTAGTTTTGTACGGAGTTCCCGAAAGAGAGTATCAACCTTTGTCCAGGGAGCATTCAATCCCTGATCCCTCGTACAAGTAACATGATGAAACACATGTCTATACATTTTGTTGTTCTTCAAATCAAATAAAATGCTTAAAACGCTGGTCTGCAAATTATTATATGACAGTAAATTCTGCAAGCATGTGCAATTACATTCTAGTACTATGTCCTGTATATTTCCTAGCAAGAAAATTCAGATTGATGTAATACAAGCAAGATGATGGACACAACATTCGTGATAGAATCTTTTTTCTTTAGAAGAAATGATTAGATTCGAAGGCCTAATCATCTTCCCATTGCCGATCCACAAGGCCATTGAGGCTCTCCATGGTTGCCATTGCCGAGGGTTCGGCACATTATTAAGAGATCGAATCACCGAAAGAGGAGAACAGAAAGAAGCATCTAATCGGCTTCCGATTTATTATTGGATCTTCCTAACTCATTCAATATTTGTGTACATTAGGAATAAGTCGAGCATAAGTGGCATGTAAAAGATTAACAATGGCTGCTGCTAGTTGACATTTCCTTTTGTACTTCATATCTAAGAATCCCCATCCATTAATTTACTTGGTCACCTGACACATGTTTTCAATTAGCTTTTAGATATAGAGAAGTTTTGCAACAATCCGTGGGTGATGGGGTGTGAGTCAACATATGCTCAAGACTAGCAAGGGCAATACTTGCATATTGTACTGATCATCAGTACGAAAACGGTTCATCACTAGGAAATTTATATTGGATGGTCAGCCAACAAATTATATGCACGTTCTTATCGTTGAACAGAGAACTCGTGCCAGTTTCCAGCCGCCCAAATAAATTGAAACAGTAGCTAACGCTCAGAGGAAGCCCATGTGGACGTTTTCTATGCAGATACGGCTCCCCCTTGCGTTGAAAGGAAGCACCGGCTCCCAACCCGCGGGCCGAAAAGACCCAACCTCGGAACCAGCAGTAAAGAGACGGTACCCTACGCATGCGGTTCATGCCACCTTACGTGTGGCACTTTCCTTTGCATTTTGTGGCCAAGTTTTAGTATAATCATTATTTAAAAGCCATACGGCTCTGTCCTGCAACCAATGGAGTGATGAGAAGAGGAAAGAAATCATGGTTGGATGGACCTCATGCTGGTATAAGATGGCTGCTGCGCTTGTTTACATCATGGGCACTTGCAATGCAATGGATATATGACTAGACTGTTGGAATCTTTCTGATTGAATTCATCTAGATGTGGCCCAAAATGATAGATTGTTTTAGATGCTTTATTCGATCCAGATTCTATTCAAGAAAAGTTTTCAATACAATTGATAAGGTATATTTGTGATGATTGTGATAAAATTAAATTCTAGGTAAATGCAATTAAGACGATGCCCATCTTATTGGCTTTGATAGATGAGACATGTCATAAATAATATTTTTTATAGATTTAATCATCTACTTAGCCGATAGTACTTATGATATATTTTTATCAAAAATATTATTGTGAATTAGATTTAAAAAATCAAAATACTGCATGTGGACAATGATAAACATATTTATTTTTTTGTAATTATAATTATATTAATTTTGAGATCAAGAAGGCTTCAATAGTTTCATCTTCATCTTCATTTTTTTTTATTTTTTTTTTTGATGTAATATAATTTGTATTGTATTTTTTTTTTTTTTTTTCTCAGTTCCTTCCATGAATTCGCAATGATTAAGTGTAAACCATAAATGCGGCCGCGCACACTTTATAGGCTTAGTAACAATTACAAGCATGTTTCCTGCCGTTTAACACGTTCACATCCACGTCCACGTCGCATAAACATAGATGAAGTAACAGCTGTCGCATTCATGGTTATATCCGCATAAACATAAACGACGTCGCATAAATATGATTATATCCGTACGACGTAACAACTGTCGCACCAAGAGAGGAAGAATCTTTGCCTTTGCCTTCCCTCATCCCCTGTCCTCACGCGCTATCACCGCTCTCTCTCTCTCCTCTCGTAATTAATCCCACTTCCAAGCCCATTCTCTTCCTCTCGCGTCCATTTATCCCTCCCCTCCTCTCGCCTCTCCCTGCGGAAGCGAAGCCTGGACCAAAACAAGAAAGAAAGAAAAGAGACGAGAGAGAAAGAGATATGGGGAAGTGTGGCAAGATCCGGTGCGTGGCGAGGGTGCGCCAGATGCTCCGCAGGTGGAGGATAAAAGTGGCTTTGGGCCGAGGTTGGCGGGTGCCGGCGGACGTGCCGGCCGGCCACGTGGCCGTCAGCGTAGGGAGCAGCGGCCGCCGCTTCGTGGTTCGCGCGGCGCATCTCAACCACCCGGTGTTCCGGAAGCTCCTTTCGGAGGCCGAGGAGGAGTACGGCTTCTCCGCCTGCGCCGGGCCCTCGCCGTCCCTGCGACGAGTCCCGCTTCGAGGAATCCTCCGCCAAATCTCCTCCCCTTCATCGTCCGCCACCAAGTTCGCGAATCTCGATGACTTGAAAGACTTCTGCTCCTGCTGCCACGTGGACGTGAGGAGAGCGTGGAGCATGGAGTCTTTACCGTTGCTCCGGGGATTCTCCTGGAAGTGGGCCCGGTGAGCCGAGTGCTTGTTGTTATTATTGTGGACTCGCATTGCTTGCTTGGGCTTTGAAGATAATTGGAGGAAGAAGGCTTAATTAATTTGTGCTGGTAATTTGTGGGAATCGGTTTTGTTCTTGAGTTTGAGTCGTTTTATCAGGGAAAAGAAGGGTGTAACCAATGTTCCCCACTTCTCCAGTGTAAATAACTGCTAACGAAACTGAAATAAGATCACTGCTATGCTTGATTACATGATGTGAGGAGAAATTCTTGTCACCTTTTCTTCAGTTAGAACTATATAGCATTTCACACAGACAGGTCGGACCTATGAGGTCCATCATTGGCTTAGAGTGTTATGCTATTAAAAATTGAAGTTGTTCTGAAAGCTGGCTAGTTTTCTTCCTTTGTTTAGTTAAATAATATTGCTATGACAGCTATAAGTTTAGTACTATTAGACTACGTGGGCTGATAATGTGGCTAAGTAATTGAACTTAGATTTTAATAAATGGAGGGGAATTTCCTGCCTCCCTCAACCTACACACACACACACAGAGATCTTTCTAATTAATTACTAACAAAATTCTCAGCTTGGATTCATCCATTTTATCTTCTCTGTAAAATGGAATCAACGAGCATGCCCACCCATCCTTCTCTCAGATAAATAATATCCTTATAAACGACCAATCACATAGGGTACAATTTCTCTGCTTCGCTCGCCTGAACAAAGAGCATGGCCCCACGAATTTTTCTCTCCTTTTTTTTTTTTTTAGTGACGACGAGACATAAGGTGTGATTTGAACACTGCCCATGATTCCATCAAGCAATAGAATACATCAAAAAAAAAAAAAACACTTTAAATAATATCTTATTTAAATAGAATATCTCGTTTAATTGATGGATGCTCATCGATAGATGTTACCTCATCACCTGTGACACATTTGACTGTTTCCAAATAAAAGTAACATTCGAAGGACTATTGCCGTTCAAAATCTGATCTGATATGATGGACAAATGAGCTGCCCTACTCGGTGGAGATGGAGGAACACGGTTTGGCGCTGGAGCAGATCGACAATCATATAAAACAATCAGAGGTTCGCCGAATATATTTGACAAAGATCCTCTAGTGCTTAAGCCAGGCAAAGTTTCAAGAGAAAACATGAGATATGAGAGAGAGAAGTACATTATATGTAGGGTTTTCACCATCATACATGAGTATCCCTTGTACCTGATATTTATAGAGGAGAGTATAAGAATTTTTGTACTTGAGATTATTAGATAAGCAGTTGAGCTTTTTTCATTTCCGTTAATTAGGATAATAAAGATATTAAGCATTAGCCTTATTTACTAGTCGGTTACGATATGCCTTTCTAGATGAATTGAGATCATGATGGATTGTAATTATTTATTGATTATTCAAAGATTTAATTGATCATTGATTTCACTGGATACGTTTTATCGTCTGACTTGGCAAGCTAAGTTATGAACAAGAGTTTTGGAGTACTAAATCCAAACTATATCATTTGCCCCACAATTCTCAGCTCAAGTTATGCTTGCTTGGCTTTGATGAAGAAAGTAATCATATCAATCACTAGGTGAGCCAACCAAGGTGAATTCGAGCGGTCAAATCGGTTGTGGATCCTTTCGAATGTTGCATTTAATTATGGACATGATCTCTGCAAAGTCGATTTCACTTTTGAAGTGTCATGCATGCTGATGGGATTTTCATGGTTGCCACCATTCCTTCCCATGATTCGGAGATGGATCGATCTGCGGGAACGTAAAATCCGCAAATGCTAAGCTTACATGTGGTAGTTGATGGATAGATGAATAGACAAATGATAAAATCAGCACCATTCAGGGCTCTTTATAATGGAATGGGACAGTTACTTCAGATGGTTCCCCTACTTTGTAGTAACCATCCATTCTTTGGAGTATTTTATCATGTGAAACTTCAATTCCTTTGCCTTCTTCCCTTAGCTCTGCTGTGAAGGCAAGCTTGATCTTTTTCTTCATGGTAGTCAGCCTTATAGGACTCCATGTAATCATATCTTCTTCCTACTTGTATTGCTTTGTTGCTGAGCTATTTTTATCCTGTAATTTTCCAATGTTATTCATGAAGGCATCTTTTATTTGTATTTCTATTTGTGTCACTATATTCTGGCTATTGTGTTGTAGCTTGTTCCTTATATGTCTACGTAAATCAAGATCCAAGCAACTACCTTGGCAGCTTGTTGTACATTTGGGCCGATATAGGGATTGTCTATGCAGTGTAGGGGGCTTTGCCTTCATTTTCAACATTGTTCCGCTAAAGATGCAAACTCTAGCTCCTTCAGGCATATTAGTCATAGTTCGGATGCCAAAGTTCTCCAAGTCCCCATGCAAAGTTGATGAGATCGAGGACTTTTTTACTGATTTCATAAGATTTTTTACCATTTACGGTTAATTTAAAAAATTATCAAAATAATGCCGAACTCAAATTATTTACGAAAATACTGCTCAGAAAAAAATCATCCTTTCAAAGGATGACTTTCTTTGCCAGCTCACCAACCTGACCACCAGCTAAGGGCTAGATGGACCAAAGAAATGAGTCACCCTTTGATAGGGCAGCTTTATAAGTCGCCCTTTGATAGAGCAACTCTCCTCCTATTTCTATGTCTTATTTATATTTTTTATTTTAAGTTAATATCCTCATTTATTTTACTCTCCATTAACTTTAAAACATAAATATAAATAAACAAATATCCCCCTATTTGGAATCAATAAAAATATCAGAAAATTAAAATTCTTAAGAATAAGAAGTTAAAACTTGGGTTTTAGTTCAAATTTTTTCAAATCTGAAATTTTTGAAACTTTCTTTCTTCAGAATGAATAGGTTAAAGGGTCTCAAAATTCATTAAAATTATTTTGTGACTCACTAACATCCAAAGATCAATTACCGTCAATTTTAGTTTCAAAAAATATATATTTTATATAGCTCTCTATATAGGTGCTAGTTTTCTGACTTAAAAAATTTTCAATATCCGTAACGGCAGATAGTCATAAATTATGTCCAACTGGCTTCAACAAATTTTGGCAAGGTAAGTTTAATTCAAAGCAGTTTTTTTCATAAATAGTTTAAGCTCGACATTATTTTGATAATTTTTTTTAAATTAACCATAAATGAGTAAAAAACCAATTTCATAGGGTACATCTATGGTTGATTCAAACCCTTGCCCTCAATCTGTTGACGATTTTTGGCTGATGGGTCATGTTTATTTTGTTGTTATTGTATAGCTTGGTTCTGGACTTCGATCCTTATTTTCTCACCTGAGCAAGTAGCTTACTCGGTATTCATTTGGTTGGAGCTTAACTTGTTGTCTTAGTGCCTAGCTCCTCTCACTTGAGAAGGTGGCTTATTGGTTTATTGGGTTTTTGCTTGGAATATTGAATTTTTATCCTAGTGCCTAGGTCCCCTTGCCTAAATAGGTAGATGATCCAATCAAGAAGAAGAAAATTATTTCAATTCACTCAATTCAAATCTCTTAGAAGAAAATATAAGTAGATAGAAAATCTCGAAAGTAGGACCTAAATCCCTTTTCTTTCATTGATTGATTTTCTACACCGTATAAATTGAGGCACATAACCCCTATTTATAATTGTAAGGTCCACTCTTATACAATTCAAGTCAGATTTTCTTTCTAGTTTTTGGAAGAATGTCCATCTTTGAACAATTTGATTCGAATTCCTCTTTCTAATTAGAATAGGACTAGGTCTCTAAAAGAAATATAACTATTATAAAAAATAGTAAAATTCTATATGAGGTGGATCTCAACTTTTGCATCAATTTCATCTTATGTCACTTTATCTAATTCTTCATGGATTGGATATAATATCCGATCAAAATTCTTCTTAAAAAGAAAATTTTAGTTTGACCAGTCCGTTTCGATGCCCAAACATTAGAATTTTGGTCTAATTTAATCCTTATGGGGTTGGCTAAAAGTTGTTCATCTCCAAAAGATATTTAATTTCAAAACAAATAGATCATCTCAAATAGACATCGTATGACTAAGTAATGGCCTCCTAAAGTTTGGCACATGATTTGACTTCCTGATATCATAAATCTTACTCTAAATCCTATTCAACCCTACCTGTAGTGGCAAAGTGATCTATATCGAGTCTATTGATCTTCTTAGATACCTAAAGTAGCCAATGCGATCCATATTGAGTTTGATGATCCTTTTAGATTTTATGATGGCCAAAGTGGTCCACATCGAATCTATTGATCACTTTAAATATTTGTAGTAACTGAAGTAATCCACATCTGAATACTCATAGTGACTAAAGTAATCAATATCGAGCTTTATAATTCATAGCCAAAATAGTCTATATCGAGTCTGATGATCCTTATAGATACTCATAGTTACCAAAGTGATCCATATCAAATCCGATGATTTTTTTTAATACTCATACTGGCCTAAGTGATCCACATTGATTCCTACTTATAATAGCCAAAATAATCTATATCGAATCTGGTGATCCTTCTGGATACTTGTAGTAGGCAAAGTAACACACATCTAGTCTAATCATACTTCTGAATATTTATAGTAGCTAAAATAATCCACATCAAATCTAGTAATCCTTCTAAATATTCATAGCGGCTAACATGATCCATATCAAGTTTGATGATCTACTTGAATCAGATCTCCACTTATTAAAAAAAATTGCTCCTGCTAATCAGAGTTGAAGATAGAAATATGCTTGCTTCCACACCTCACAGCTAAATCGTTTAACTTTGCCTAGAGATGTTTTCTATCCTTTGTCTTCCTTGCTAGATGGTAGATCTTAGTCTCTAGATGTGGGAGATAGCTTTCTTATAGTTGTTAGTACTTCATGTGTTGAAGGCATCACCAATCAAGACACAATCTCAATAAGTTGAACAATCTATTCTTTGATTATAGGAGACATTTCTTCATCTCATCATCCATTGAGATAGATCTAGCAGCCATAATCCTCTCTATCCTCTGATATACTCCAAGCTCAGTAACCCTCCTCCTACTACTTATACTGCTCACGTATCTAGACCTCCCATAGATATAAAGGATCAAAGTTTTCATACCAACTTACTCCCATAAATATAGAAAAACTTGGCTCTGATATCAATTTGATCCAATTAAAGAGAAAATTTCTCTTAATCCATTCTGTTCGAATCTCACAATAAAACTAGAAGAAAATAGAAGAATCTCAAAAGTAGGGCATAAGTCTCCTTTTTATTCCTTGATAGATTCTCTAAACTATATAAACTGAAGTACATAACCTCTATTTTAACAAAGAAGTTCATCCTTAGACAATATGGATTATATTCCTCTTCCTAGTTTAAATAGGACTAGATTTCTAAAAGATATTATTAATATAAATAATCAAACAAATATTAAATTATACTAGATGTCGATCTTGATTTTTACGTCGATTTTATCTGCTATTGCTCTATTTAATTCTTTATATATAGGAAGATAACTTTCAGTTAAAATTCATCCCAAAAAAAAAGTTTACTTTGATTAGCCTAATTTGAGGTCTAAATAATGAAATTTTGTTCTTCCTTAAAATTCTTAGAGGATTGATCAAAAGTTGTAGATCTCGAAAAGATATTTAATTCAAAATAAGATCATCTCAATCAAGCAATATAAGATCAAGTTATGACTTCCTAAAGTTTAACATATGATTTGACTTCCTGATATGACCAATCTTACTCCTGGATCCTATTCAAATCTGTCCACAATGGCCAAAGTGATCCATATCGAGTTTGATAATTTTTCTGGATATCTATAGTGGCCAACATGATGTACATCGAGTCTAGTAATTTTTTAGATATCTAAGATGACTAAAATAGTCTATATCTAGTCTAATAGTCCTCCTAAATAGTCATAGTGGTCAAAGTGATTTTCATCGAGTGCATAGTGGCCAAAGTAATCCATATCAAATCTGATGATCCTTCTGATCAAAGTGATCCATGTCGAGTCTTGTGATCCTTTTAATACTTGTAATGATCAAAGTTATCCATATTGAGTCCTACTCGTATTGGACAGAGTAATTCATATTAAATATATAATCTTTTTAGATTCTTATAGTAGCCAAAGTGGTCCACATCAAGTATGATAATACTTCTGAATACCCATAATGGCCAAGGCGATCTATATAGAGTCTAGTAATCCTCCTGAATAATCATAGTGGCCAAAATAGTTGACATCATATCTGATAATCCACCTAGATCATTAGATCTTTTACATAGCCAATACTTGGATGATCAGTCTAGATATGCCTCCTTGCATCCAAGCCTAGCCTTGACTAGGTCTTTCTTCAACTCTTAGTCAATAATAAGCTAAGGGCTTCTTATGAAACTCATCCTAAACTATGGTGCTCACATTTGATGCTGTCGATGGTGTGTTGGGAGACTCATTCGACATTTCATCCATGTTTTAGTTGTTCAACTTCTCAATCAGGCCCATAGAAATAACTAGTCGACGGTCTCTTAGAAGACTCATCCTAACCTATGGTATTATTGATTATCTTTTGGGAGACTCATCCGATATATTATCTATAATTCAATATTTTGGCTTATAGTTAAGCCCATAGAAAGTTTGATCAATGTTGGTCCAAAAATTGATTTTGATGATGTCAAAATACTTAAGTATAAATGGTACTAACATTGGCTTGAGAGAATGGTTATAAGATTTTTAGGTTGCTAAAAGGCTATGCATAAACTCTAAAAGAAACCTTCTCCAAAATAACTAAAGTTCAAGTTCCTCAAAGATTTTAATAAGTTTTGGAAGAGAGGAGTCGATTCTTGATTATTTGGAGCCAATCTCTAATGTCTACAGGCTTAAACACGATGTAGTTAACTTTTAGAAGGTTCAAAACTTGATCCCAAATATTAAGGGTTGACCCTGACACACTTGAAGTAGACTGGCACAACCCATGAGTCGATCCCAGGAACAACCGTATCAATCTATAAGCACTCTTAGGATAAAGATAGAGAACAGCAAAAATTGATTCATTCAAGAGTCAACCCTAGAGTTTAATAAGTTGATCCCAATGCCTCGTGAGTCAACCCCAAGATGGAACGAGTTGACTCAAACTTCAGTCGAATCGATCCTAGAATAGGAACAATCAAAAGATAGAAAGCAGCTTAGAATAAGTACTTTATGAGTCTATCAGTAACAATGATGAGTCGACCCCTGAAGAAGAGGGTTCGATACCTCTGCAACTAATAGTCTAATAGCTAGTTTTTTAGAAAGGTTCCACGGGCTAAAAATATAGATAATGACTAATTTATCTTATCCAATGGTCCAATTATCTCTTCCAAACATTTTTGAAGATATTTAAGGAATTTAAGTGGGAAACAAATGAGATTAAAAACAAGTTCATTTATGAGAGCATTCAAGCCAAACCCTCCACACATTTAATTCATTCAAAAGAGAGGATAAGAACATTGAATATCTTGAGCTACCAACCAAGTAGATATTCAAGCATCCATTCAGCTCTCTCTCAAGCATCAAAGGAGGAAGTCAAAGCATTTGAAGAGCTTCCTCCATGACTTCCTTTATGCTTCCTTGAGAATTTTCTTTTAAGCATTAAATTCTCATTATGTTTGTAATCTCTAATTTATTTCAAATTTCTTAAGATCAAAACTAGAGAGAAAAGATCAGTTCAAGTCCAAAATCGAATAAGTATATTAGACTAACTCTAGGTGGACTTAGTTAGAAAGATTTTGATTTGCAAGCCTGTATAAAATCAATTAGGTTAATTATAAATCCAAACAAATAATAAAACTATAATCTTTGAGATTATGGTGCAATTTTAAGTAGGAGTTCTTAGAAATAAACGTAGGTACTGGGTTTGACACCGAACTACTATAAATTTTTTGTGCTTTTGATTATGCTTCTTTACTTACTCTAATTCCCTACTCTCTAGTTTAAGTTGCTGTATATATATCATACTCACTCTTTTAATTGTTAATTAGAGCACGTAGTGTTGGAAAAGGGGTCATATGTGCAGTAGAAGGAATCTATGAATTAATTTTAATTAAATGTACGAGATTTCATCTCAAATAATCTGGATCTCTCAAACTTTTTAAGATTAAGATTAATATAATAAAATGAGATTAAATCATCACCTTCATGCAGATAAATCTACACTACAATCTGATAATCATGGATGTCTTCATGATCTTTTTGAAGCTGTATAAGTGTCTGACCTCTATAGAAATCTACATGAGGTTTTAATCTCACTAAAATACTAGCTCTCTTGCAGAGATCTTTCTTCTGATTGTTGATTTTTTTTTACTTATTGTTGAAATTTTTTCTCAAAATTTTAGCATTTTTCTCTTTGCAAGATTGCATTTCACATAAGAACGAAGTTAGGACTTTTTCTTGGCCTTTCTTAATTTTCTTCTCAAAAAATTCAGCAGTCCTTCTCTCTCTTTCTTTTGGCGTGTCCCAACTTTGGGCGTGGAACAATTCTACGTGAGGTTGGGTGGGCGTCCAATAACTTGGGCATGCAATAAGAGGGGTGTGAGATAAGAGGGGGCAAACTCTTTTCTTGGGCATGAGATCTGATCTCTTTTATAATTATCATGAACTCCTTTACGTTAAAATCCTAATGCATCAAGTCTTTAATATGTCAAACCCTTTGACCAGTCCAAGACTAAAGCAAGAAGGACTCCTGGGCGTAATCAATAGCGTGAGGAGATGGAGCATGGGAAACTTGGGCATTAGCCTTGGGTGTCCAACAACTTGGATGCATGCCTACATATGGAGTAAGAAAATATGTGGTGCCACGACTCTTGGGCACCAACACCTCAGGCATGAGGAGTCCTTATGAATGTTAATCACATTGTCAAATCAAACTTTGACGAACAACCTTTGACCGTTCAAAGTTTGTTAGGAGTCTTACTGCTTTGGGGTTTGATAGTGTCAACTCTTTGACATGTCAAACCTTTCATTTGTTAATCTTTGACATGCCAAACTTTTGACTCAGATTTGTACCGAGTCTTATCATATTAAATCCAACCATCTGATCAGACACAACCTCTTATATGTGTGACCCCATATATTCTATTATATCTGAGAGTAAGATATATTGTGATTTCTATCCTCAATATCATTGAAACTCTTTTCAATGGATCGAAACAATTCCAACTCTTTTAATAAGAATTATCGATCATCAAGATAATTTTTGTGAGTCTCACAATCCATCAGTGATACCTAGCAGTATGTAGTAGAATTATAGTAGAATAAATAGATGATCTCTAGGTGCAATTAACATGTGATACAATTCTTTATGGTGAGTTCCGACTAGATGGAGATTATGAAATTACTCATCAAATTCAATCATCTATCATATATCTAATTTATTCGACTCAAGTTTCTGAAGTCATGAGGTAGTATGCAGATAAGTATGGAAGGAGTTCGGAAAGCAGACTGGCAGGCCAATCCCTCAGAGATATCTTGGCTCCGATTGAGGCCTTTGAAGCTTTGATCGACACAATATCAATAACTTCAGAGATACCCCGACTCGAGTTAGGATCCCCAAAGTTGAGAGCCTCAGGATGCATCCAAAGAGGACCTCGAAAAATATCCAAAGATACCACTGAAGTGATTCAATGAACTAAGATCTAAACTCTCGAAATGGTGTGATAGTTTATTGATGATTGGATAGCTTGGGTTCATCCGCTTGGCCAAGACCTTCTCTATGAGAATTGCTACTTCCTTCATCCGAAGCGATCACTTCAGTCTTGAAAGTGAGGGTCAAGAGTTGTGGGGTCGCACCTTCCTGACCATGGGCCTCGGGACTCATCCCCAGAGCTATTCGTAGGGCTCTAGTGCCTGATCCGAAGACATAAATGAATCAGCCATCAACCCACATCGGCCATTGACCCACATCAGCCATCGATCTATGCATCGGCCATCAATCCCCAGGTCGGCTTCCGACCTTGCATGGGCTACCGACTTCTCACTAGCGTCCCCATCTATAAGCCCCCAATTCATACTTGAGCCGTCGACCCGAGCATCGACAATCGAATCCATCATCGAACATATCAAGCTACCAATCTACATACCTATCATCTTGCTCATCAGTGTGACATCTAGGCATCGAACACTGATCTATAAAGAGTTCCAACCAAAACATCGTCTCTGACTAAGGACCTATCGCCAATTCTTATCTCCCACAACACACTCGATAGGGCTTCAAGCCATGTCCCCTCCGAATCGATTGCTATGTTGGGAAAGATTGACAACAGACTCTCGAGTAGACCTATCAAATCACTCAACGTCAAATCACATCACTCCTATGGATGGCTAGCTATATGTCAGATAAAGTCCTATCAAATCATGCCATCTCTAAGAATAACTGGCCACATGCTGGATGAGGTGATGCCACCATCAAATCCAAAAAAATCAAAACAAAATTTGAGGGTATGGTAGAAAGCTCTCCAGCCACTCTTCTGATCCATGGCTCTCACCTCTATAAATAAAGGCAATTAAGAGACCCCCAAAGTATGCAACTCTCATACATACTCCTTTCCATCTATTTCAAATTTTTGATTTGAGTGTGAGAGGGTTCCCATCGAAAAGTGTCAGAGGATTCCCACAAAAACCACCTTCAGTTGGAGATTTATTTTGTAGGTCCGATCGCCATAATCTTTGCAAGACTGTCAAACTCCAGTGACTTCAGTCCAAGCCGAGAATCTGTAGCAACAATTGGTATCTCTGCAAAAATCAATTGGGATTGATTGTGAACCCAAAAAAAAAAAATTGACTGTAGGTTATGGTTGGTGATCTGGTAAAAATCAACTAGATTAGGTTGCAAACCCATGAAAACAATCGGATTGTAATCTTAAATAGGTTATAGTTGGAATTCTCAAGGGAGATTGCTTGGGGAGTGGATGTAGCTATTGTATTTAGCACCAAACTACCATAAATCATTGTATTTGTGATTGTAATCATTTTATCTTCTATTTATCATTTTATCTTAAATTTATTTTGTTGCATCTTTATAATTTATCACTTCACATACACAATCTAAATTGATTTTGAGCACACAAATTGTCTCGAACTCAAGTCTTAAATTTTATAAAATCTAATTCATTCCTTCCTTCTTAGGTTGCTATCTCTGAGAAATACTTTGTTTTAACTGAGGAGTTATAGTATCAAGCTGTCCGTTGCCGATAAAAGGCTATCATGATACGAGCATGCTCTCGAGCTTCATCCAACAATCCAAGTTGGCATAGAGATACTAGGCATTGGCTTGCTCATCATATGTATCCAACTGGAGGCCCGTGGCTTGATCAAGCTTGGTCTCTAAGACCTATAAATAATATGATTATTTACCTTGATTTCACTATTGGCTTGAGGATTGCTGACCAAGGTGAGCTAATTGTCAATACCAAGTTTGGAGCAAAATTTTTTGAATCGGGCATTATTGAATTGTCGATCATTGTTAATGATAAAGACCTGAGGAATTTCAAATTGATAGATAATAAACTACCAAATGAAGCTTCATGTGTTTTTCGTAGTGATCCAAGCTAAGGGCACTACCTCAACCTATTTTGTTAAATAGTCGATAGCGATAATAAGAAATTTTCTCTATCCAGTAACTTGGGAAAGAATCAAGAATGTCCAACCTCTATTGGGCAAATGGCCATAGGATTCTGATTGGGGCAAGCTCCATAGTTAGTTAGTGTTGAATGTTGGCATGCCTTTGACATCGATCATACTTTCTGGCAAACTTTGTTTCATTTTTCTATAGTATGGGTTGGTAGTATCCTTGCTTCAGCACTTTATATACGAAAGCATTACCCCATAAGTGACTTTCATATATACCTTCATGGACTTCTTAAAGGGCACTTCGATGGGTTGGAGGGATTTCAACTCCAGTAATATAAAAGATCTCTTGTATAACTACTCTCCGATCAAAATGTATCAAGCTACCTGGTACTTGAGCCTGCAAGCCTCTTTTTGATTGGTTGGGAGACTTCCTTCTTTAAGGTAATTGATGATAGGATTCATCCAACTTAACTTGAGTACTACTTTCATCAATACTTAGTTTATCAAGTACTTCAAAGTATGTCATTCAACTCAAGTTTGAGCATTTTGAGCCATCTAATTTGGAGAGCATGGATGCAATCATGTTTTCTTCTCGAGATTCTATGAAGTTTCAAATTTATCGAAAGTAGAGAAAATCTCATTTATCTTCTATAGATAGTTTATTGCCAAATCTTAAGCTTTGTAATCTCCTTAATTAAACTTGATTAGATTATAGCTGCAAATCATTATAAGCTCGAAGTCGAA
Source organism: Elaeis oleifera (assembly GCA_000441515.1). Lineage (NCBI taxonomy): Eukaryota > Viridiplantae > Streptophyta > Magnoliopsida > Arecales > Arecaceae > Elaeis > Elaeis oleifera. Next base: position 53,479 of record KE505757.1, read on the forward strand.
TCAGTCTGACAACTTGGGCTAACCTCAACTAGTGATGAGGGCCTTATATTCTACACATTGTTAGGAGTTTTGAAGTTGAATCTTAGAGCATACTTCACTACAATATCCTTAGGACTAAAAGGATCGGCCTGGCTCCATGCCCTTCTATAATGGAGGATCCATCAACATGAAGCATCCAATGTGGTTGTTCTTCTGATTCATCCAGTTCATCTTCGGATTCAACTTTTATGTTCCTTGGACCTAGCTTCTTCTGCACAGTGTACACAACAATGAAGTCAACAAGAGCTTGAGCCTTTGTAGTAGTTCAAGGTCGATAATTTATATCGAATCTTTCAAGCTCAACTACCACTTGGCCAAGCGGCCAAAGATCTCTAGGCTTCATAGTACTTCCTTCAATGACTAAGCAGTCATGTTAGTGATGGTGTGAGCTATGAAATATGGTCATAACCTCCACATTGAGATAATCAAGAAGTAAGTATTTGTTGGATTAGATGGTTTCATACATGTAATTTCAAATATTTTTGAATAAAGCAGCGGAAGTAAATCTAGATTAAATATTTTAATCTAAACATGCATTAGATCTTATCTATAAACCATCTAAAATGGATCTACGATATAAACATAACCATGCATCTAAAATCTGATCTATTATTTAATCTACCAAGAGAAGATCCGATCTCTATACCTTTATGTGGATCGATCTATACTACAGTCAATGATCATGGATATCTTGATTCCTCGAGCCGTATATGCATCCGACCTCTACAGGTATCCACATGAGGCCTTGATTTGATTAAAAGCTCCTTGATCTTCTTGAAGTGCTAGCTCCTTTACAGAGATCATTTCTTGATGGTTGATTGAAGATCTTCTTCACTTCTCTTAGATCCTCTTAGAGAAGAAGAAGATTTGGAGGAAGAGGAAGATGAAGATGGGAGAAACCCTTTCTCACGTTTCTTTTTCTCTCTTCCCAAAATCTTATGCCAAGAAGCGATGTACGCCTAAGATGCCTCACGCCCAACCCTTTCTCTCTTCTTTTCTAATGATAAAAATCAGATCACATCTAATATCACATGCCTCAAAGAGAGCCCCTTTTATTTTAGCATCCAAGAGGGATTAGGTCCTACCTAATTTAGATAAGGTCCAATCCTTATCAAATAAGGATTCAATTTAAATGAGACCTTATCCAAATCCTTTTGGACGTGGAGAAAGGGGTGACAAGAAGAGATTGGCATGAATATTTCACATGTAAACTTAGATTTTGTGTGAAGGTTTTCACATGGCTGTGATGGGGCGCACGCATAAGGGAGAAGGGAGATAGAGTCTAAATCAATTTGATCTCTCTTGGTGCTTCATTAAAATCCTAACCAAATCTGATTTGGTTGCACCCAAGGAAAGAAGAAAACTTAATCCAATTAAGAATCTAATCTTTCCAATAAGAACCTAATCTCATTAAAAAATTAGTTGAATCCAAGTTCTGATCAAATTAGAAATTGATCTTTCTTGCAATTGGTTATCTCATAACTCAATTAGAGTTGATCTGATCAAATCCAAACTAAGTCAAATCAATTTAATTAATTAGACTTGATCTAAATCCCATTGCTCAATCAGATTGAGTCAATTAGCAATACAATTGCTAATTAATCCTCCTACAACTCACTAACTCTTAGTGAATTACTTTATTACAACTTTTTTATTGGATCAATCATCAATTATATTGATGATTGGACCCAATAGAGAATCATAATAGCTAATTAATCATCTGATCAGTCAAGTACCTCTATTATGTGTGACCATATAGATTTTATTCTATCTGATAGTAAGATATATTATGATTCCTATCACATTATTATCGAAACTCATTTCGATGGGTTGGAATAATTTCAACTCTGTCCATCAAGAATCATCGATCATCAAGACAATGCTCAATGAGTCTCACAATCTATTAATGACACCTAACAGTATGTAGTGACAATCTAGCAGAATAAAAATATTGAACCTCTAGGTGCAGTTATCATATGATTCAGTCCTTCTATCGTGAGTCCTAACTTGACAGAGGTCATACAAAACTCGTCAAATCCTAACATCAGTCATGTGCAAGATTGACTCGACTCAAGTTCATTCGTAAATTCTATGAAATTTTTTTTCAATATTCATACTTGCTTCAACCAAAGACTTCTTGAATTCAGTCTTATGAATCGCATAGGACTTCCTTTCTATCAAGACCGATAGATTTCGTTTAGGACATCCTACTCCTAACAATGAACCTAAACCTACTGTAGCCAACATACACTGTAAGGATTCGAATGGTTAGGAGATCAAGTGTATGTGCAGTCAAACTATAGTAGCCTCACTATGAGTAGTCGAGGTACTGCAGGTCAAAGGACTACTCACACTACTGCAGCATCGAGTAAACCACTGACAAGTGAGTAGATATCCAAATGATTTCTCATGTTGGTCACGCTCAGTATAAGTTATTCTCTAACAACTACTTACACTCTCATCCCAGTATCTCTATACTGTAGACTCGAGACTCATCTGTCCAAAAGAGAAGTGATCCGTACACCGATCTAACTGAATCGATCACCATCTTCCATGACGATCTCTTGATCAGGAGCTTTTAGGAATTAACCATCAATAATACATGTCCCAAATTCTTAATACTTTAAAATATATATTATCATCTATTAATCCCTTGGATGAATAATGGACATATAAAAATATGATTGGAATAAAACTACCCATTTTATTAATCAATAAAATTTATAAATACAAATTTATATCTTGAAATTACAATGTGTCAGCCAACAGTTGGCTTTTAGGACACACATCTAACAGTATTTTCCAAAAGCAGCAACCCAAGCAGAGAAGTGAATTGGATATCTTAAAATTAACTTAAATAATTATGCCCAATAACAATCTCAAAATATTTATAAAGTGCTTAGCAAGTAATAAATAAAAGAAGCAGAAATAACAATGTAAGTAAGATAAAATAATATAAACATAATAAATTTTATAGTGATTCAATGCCAAACTCAGCACCTACATCCACTCTTGAAGTAAATTTACTTGAAAATTTCAACTATAATCTCTTAAAGATACAGTCTGATTATTTTTTTAGATTCATAATCTAATTCAGTTGATTTTACCTAGACCACCAACCATAACCTTACAATTGATTATTTTATTCTAGGCTCACAATTAATTGTGATTAATTTTTGTGGAGATACTAATCAAAATCTATATCATCCAATTATTAGGTTTGGACCAACCCCAAGTTTCCATACCCAAAAACTTATTACAATATAATAAATAAAAATATACAAGAAGTAAATTTTAAAAATAATAAAACTCATCTGGGCTCTGAAGAAGTCGAGGTAGATAAGCTTTCAATGCTTGAACTTCTTTCTTGATTGCTTGAGAGAATTAAGGCAGCCTTCAATACTTTTTCAATGATAATTGGCTTAGATTAAAGCTCTCTTCCTTTTTTCAAACTAATTGAATATAGGAATGATTGAATATAAGTTACTCTTTAATTTTTTTTCTCTTTGAGTTCCCACACTATCCTCAAGAATATGGCTCAATAAATTTCTTAAAACATCAAAGTTTTGTTCCTTCTATAAATCATTCACTCTAATGGCCTAAAAAATATCTACGTTTAATGCTCTAGTCATTAGAAACTTGAAAATAGTCATTGAAATAATTGTATTTTAAAATTTTAAGAAACTAACCGTTATTCTATCAGAATTCTATGAGTCAACTCACCCAGGCTCTTAGTCGGCTAATCTTTGACTTTGAGTCGGCTAAGTAAAACTCTAAGATGACTCAGCAGTAGATACCAAAATCAATCATTCTGTCTGTTCTGTTTATCTGAGTTTGAGTCAACTCGAATTATATCCTAGTCAACTAATTTGAATGCTTGATCGACTAGTTGATTCTTTGGACCAACTCAGAAAACTTACTAATTTTTATTACTTTTTGTTCTCTTCTATCTCTGAGGTTGAGTGGGCTATCCTTCTTTTTGAGTCAGTTAAGCTCCAGACTTGATCAGCTATCTTGATCATAGGATCAACTCAAAAAGATGCTTTGAATCTTTATCTTTCTGTCTTCATCATGAGTCTGAGACTTGGTCAGCTATCCAAAAGCTTGAGTTAATAAGATCCTATCTTGACCAACTAAGATAAAAATATGATCGATTAAGGGATTTATTCTAAAATTTTATGATTTTTATCTTTTCCTCAGACTGATACTAGGTCAGCTAAGCTTCATGCTGAGTCAACTCAATTTTCTGCTAAATATGCCAAAAGATGTCTTAAATAGCTTTTCTTAACCAATTTTCTTCTAGTTTAGACTTGCCTTCTCAAACTTAATTTGTACAAGTGTAGGTTTGTTAAGAGGTACTTCTAGACTAAACTTTTCTTTGAAATCTTTAGATTTTTTACTTTCAATCAAAGTTTTTAATTTAAGAATAAGGATTTTCTTGAGAAGATTTTTTTTGAGTAAATAAATGAACTCATTGAGAAATCCTACAATCACTCTCAAATACATCATTAGTAAATATTATGTGTACTCAAACACCTTTGACGTCGTCAAAATCAATTGTAGGGCTAACAGTAAGCCATTTTCTCTATTCTTGGATACCTCATCTTAGCATCCTAGAGTAATTTGCTCATATAATAAATAGGCTCCTGACTTCTAGATTCTTCTCTAATAAAGACTGAACTTATTATTGTAGATGAGACAATCATGTAGAGGTATAAGTCCTCCCCTACCTCAGGTCTGGTAAGAAGTGGTGGTGACTCAAGATACTGCTTCAATTGATCAAACACCAAATAAAATTCCTCTATCCATCAAAGTTTTTTGTTCAACAAGATCTTAATGAAAGAGAGACATTTTTTAGTTGATCTAAATGTAAATTGACTAAGGATGTTATCTATCCAGTGAACTACTGAACGTCTTTTACCATCTTTAGGACAGTCATTGCCACACTACTTGGATCTTATCTAGGTAGGCTTTGATTCCTCACTAAGTTACCATAAAATCTGAAAACTTTCTCAAAATGACTGTGAATGTACATTTGCTCAGATTAAGCTTCATATCGAACCTCCTAAGAGTTTGAAAGGCTTCATGTAGGTTGGTAAAATATAGTTTGGCCCTCCAACTTTTCAACAGTATGTTATCCACATATGGTTTCATGTTCTAGCTGATATATCTTTGAAGACTCAATGATCAGCCTTTGGTATGTGGCTCCAATGTTCTTTAACCCAACAACATCATCTTGTAGCAATACAACCCTTTATCATTAATGAAAACCATCTCTTCTTCATCATCAGGATATATTCTAATCTGGTTGTAATCTAAAAGGGTATCCATAAAGTTGAGAAGCTAATGGCCCAGATGGCATCAACAATTGGCTATCCACTCTAGATAATCAACTTCAAATTACTTCTCAACCTATAAAAGCTGGCTGACCTCTTCATCTATGGTTTGTAATCACCTAAGGGCAAAGCTCTTCTTCTTTTATTTTATCAGTCAATATTTCGGATCTGCATTCCATCTGCGTATTTTTATAAAAGGATCTATATCTGGCATATCAGCGGCTAACCAGACGAACACATCATTATTGGAGTGGAGACATTGTATAGCTGATTCTTTATATCCTCATCAAGTATGGAGCCAATCTAGATTACTCTACCATCCTCATTGAAGAATGGGATGGACAGGAGTTCCTTGGTCGGGTCTCCCAACTAATCCTTCTACTCACTTCATACATTAAAACCTTCAATGAGCAATATCTCCAAATATTTAGTATTTTATTTGAGGGTGGCCACATAGCATTCAAAGCCACCATCTAATCTCTCTAGCTTCATCAACTCTATTGCAAATGGAGAATCTCATCATCAAGTGATAAGTAGAAACCATGGCTCCCATGGTGTTTAGTCCAAACCGACCAAGAATTACATTGTATGCTAAAAGGATTTTGACAATCAAGAAGTCTAGCATAACAATAGCCTGTCGAGGTTCTTATCCGACTGTAATAAGAAGGATAATTATCCTTCCACAAGTATAGGTTCTTCGGTGAAACTACAAATAGAGAATCAAGTTTTTAGAGTCAATCTACTAGTAGATTTATCTTTTGAAAAGCTTAATAAAATAAAATATCAGCAAACTTCAATTATCTACCAAAATCCTTTTTATATTATAGTTTGCTTTTTAAGAGAAATAACAATGGTATCATCATTAAGGGTCCGAGCTGATGAGCTTGATTATTATGCGATGGTCCTCCAGAGATTGTGTTGACAATACTACCATGGTCAGTGATGCTCCAACACTCAGATAAGCATCTATCTCATGGTGCTCCTTTTCGATGTTAATCATCTACATATTGATCAGGGTGTCCTCAGCAATAAGGGCTTCAATTTCTTCCTTAAATTAGACGTATTCTTCAGTGTCATGGTCATGATCCTTATGGATATTATAGTACTTCTAGAGATTCCTGATATTTGAAGAGTCTTCATCTTTTTTGGCCATTGAAGATATTTTTATGCTTTATCTCTATCAAGATCTAAGTCTTAAGAGTATTGAGAGAACATAGTTGTTAAATTTGATGGTGGTCTCTTTGAGCATTGAGGGTTGTCCTCTTCTCATCTTGGCTTTTTTTTTAGTTCATCATGGTATTCTCTCTCTCCCTAAGTCTCTTCTGCCTCCAGTCTCCTCTTATCGAGTTGCCATATCTTTTTAGCTTTGATGTACTCTCAGCTCGAGATAGCAACTTGGCCAGACCTATAAGATATCTCTTCTTTGTAAAAAGTAAAGTTACAAGACTTCTACCCACTCCTTATTGCTAGTATGGTAGTCTTCTCATCCAAGTCATGAATCTCCAATATCTCTATATTGGAAGCAGTTGATGAAACTCCCAAGGGATTCATTTTATCTCTGCTTCACTATAAACAAGCTCATAGAGTCCTTATGCCTCCGATTACTCACAAAGTGCACCACAAATTATTGGCTGAGCTAATCAAAGGAATGAATAGATCCAAGCCAAAAACTAGAGAACCATAGACATCCCACTTTCCTCGGGGTGGCTGTAAAATCTTGACATAACATTGCATCAGTCACCCCTTATAGCATCATAAGAGCCTTAAAACTCTCAAGGTGAGCCATTGGATCCGAGGTGCCATCTTATACCTCAAGGTGGAGCACTTTAAATCCTCTCGATAATGGCTTATCCATGATTGCTTTTGAAAAAGATAGATCAATGGTGGCATCCAAATCCTTCTTCCTATTTAGGTTGTCTTCTCAGGACTTCAATCTTGAGCTTCATCTCCTCAATCTTTCAATTAAGGTCAGCTTTTCTCCTAGAAAGTATCTTTGGTTAGGGAAATTCTAAGTAAAGGCTAGAGCCCATCTCGAAATGAGCACCAAGAAAATCATCTTCTTAGTTATGGCCAAAGTTCTCATAGTGACAATCAGCATTCGATATGTTGCCATCATGTCAATCTGGTTGCACAATAATCATCTGCATGTTTAATCATCATATCTTCCAAACAATCTTCATTAGATTCCACACTTATTGAATGAGCAAATTGAATTGCTTGGCTATCACCAACTCAAAAGCTGGTTGCAGAGTCAGAGATCATTGAGGGTTAGGCTAAAAGTTGTGGGACTTCTGCTAGGGCTATTTGGAGTGATGGTTGTTCCATCAGAACTTCATCTATCTCAAATCTCTAAAATAATTTTAAAAAATGATGGCTCTTTCTCTAGTACCAATCTATTACCACTCACAATCCAATCTGATAGAATGGACAAGCAAGCTATCATACTCGGAGGAGATGAAGGAGCATAACTTGGTATTAGAAAAATCTATAAATACAAAAATAATTGGAGGTTCATCAGATGTGTCCGGCAAGAACCCTTTGATGCTTGAGTCAAATAAATTTTAAGAGAAAACAGAAAATACAAAGAGAGAAGTATTAAGTGTAGAGTTTCATCCATTGTACCTAAAGGTCCCTTATGCTTGGTATTTATAAAGGCAAGTATGAAAATCTTTGTAGTTGAGATCATGAAGATTATCGAACAAGCAATTGAGCTCTTTTCTTATCTGTTAATCAGAAAGTGATGATATGGCTTATCAGGCTTACTATAATTTGAGCATTTGCCTTATTTGCTAGTCGATTATGATATACCTTTCTGTGAGCATTGAGATCATATTGGGCTACAATTATATGCTGATTATTTGGAGATTTAATTAGCCATTGATTTCGTTGGACATATGTCATTGTCTAATTCAACAAATTAAAGTATAAGTGAGAATTTTGGAGTGGCGAATCCAAGCTATTCCAGGGACAAATATGAGCTCATCAATTGGTGAAATTTCTTCATATTAATTTCAATATCAAACTGCTATTTTATATAAACTTATATTTTATGGGTAGTTAGTAAAGTAAAAAAGGTTATTTTTTGGTGTGACTGCATAATCTCATCAAATGATGATATGTTCAAGTAATGTAAATTGCGTTGAGTCTAGGTAAATCCCACGACCAATTTTTAGTTATCTACACTAAATCTTTGTCTCGGTGACGAAGGAATGGGTGATTTATAGTTTACAAAATGAGTAAATTAAATATTAAATATAGTATAAAAGATTTAACACCTGAAAATTTATATGGACTATCCAAATCAAAAATTCTAATTGTTAGTAGAAGCCAATAATCTATTCTTTGGTGCTGATATTTAACGTGCACATGAAAAGGGTGCAGAAGTGAAGAACTTTAATAGAATAGTATTATGTTTTTTTGTTATAATCTAGTTATCAAAACCTACGGAATTTAGGTCTATCCATGATTAAATTGTACACAAATGCTCGACGAGATAGATCTTCAATTTATATTGCTTGTTATTATTTTGGCATACAAGGTATCATTAATAATATTTATTTCTACCTAATCAAAGCATACATTAAAGATCTCTGGACGATATGATTTTTGGCTTTCACCTATTTTTTAAAGGATGGATCAAAGTCTATGATTGCATCCTCAATTTGATCGGCTCATCACTTTTGTGGAATCATTAAATATTTATTAATTAAAAATTAATATTCAGTGAGTATTCTACCTATTTATAACAATTTCATAAACTATCCACTATTTTACCATGAAGTCGTTAGAAGTTCAGCTCTTGGTGAATCTAATTTGCAACATAAGTCTTCGTATTATTTGGAACATTTCTCTTCTATGCCCCTCTTAAGTCTTGGTCGTATAGTTGTTCTTATTAGTTATCAATATTCTTCTCAGATAGTTTACGTACAAATGTCCTATTTCATCATATTTGTAACGTGCAGTGAGCTTCTTTGCAGACGATTTTTCAAACTTATCTAGAATTTCTAGTTTCTAAACTAGCCTTTCTCAGGACACAAGAATAAAACCAGAGTTTATGATAAGACCCAAAGTCAAGCAAAGCTGTAGCCTATAGCATATATATAGTAGTATGAAATTAATTAACTAAGAATAAATGATAATAAAGTAAGGAATTGTAGATCTGAAGTACAAAAGCCATGTGAAGAGGTTTAGATGATATCACCAATCGGTGTTGAAAACGAACTAAATGGTCTCATACCGTATCTTCTCATTGAAATTTTAGCCTTGCGCCTCTTATTTTATACGACCTTTATCGGAGAATCCTCGCTTTATACTATTTTCTCCTCCTAATTCATACTCGCACTGCACATGCAACATTTCATCATAAAAATAATTTGGAATAACTCAAAGAAACAACGCATAAAAGCCCTTACATTAATATGACTCATAAACTTCGGAGTTTGTCCACAATGTCAAAATATTATGAAAGGAAATGCTAGTTTAAACAAAACTACCGAAGCATAATGCTAGTCTAATCTACAAGAGGTTTGAGTGGAACGAATTGGAAGATGATCTTCCTCTCTAATCAAATAATTAACAATAATTCAAGGTTCACTTTCATAAATAACACTCATCTTTGGCTAAAATATCCAATTTCATGGTGTGTGTGTGTGCGTGTGTGTGTATTTCCTAGATCATTTAAAAATATGCTTAGGCCAACAAATTTGACAAGTTATTTCTTTTCTTTTAGAAAAAAAAAAATATGGAAATGATAGGTAGATTCACCTTAAGAAAAAAAATTTTCTTACAGTTTTCTTGTCTGTCATGGTAAAACTTTTAGCTGACAGAATTGCTACTGTCCGTCAAAATGCATCTTGAATAAAATATGCATCTCATGTGCTACTACTGGTGATCATTAGTATTATATAATCAAGGATGGATAACTCTTTCATTTAGGTTTCGTCTGGTTCTCATATAAACTCCGAGTGAGTGTTAAATAAAAATATAAAAATCATATTCATCTTAACAAATAAGTTTAATCTAGCCAACTGGTACACTGACCATGTTAACCCACTCAAATATATTCAGCCATGATTGGTTGAGCAACTTTGTTCAATTCTTGAGAGTGTTTTTATTCATCTCCAAATGCTAAAATGTTAGTAATTATTGGGATTTTTTATTCATGAAAACAATCTCAGAGAAATAAATTATAAGTTTTGTTTAAGGTTCTTGAAAACCTTCCAAATTGAGATGGCCATGGGAAATGAATTATGAAGGTTCGATAGACATAGTATGCATGTTCTCCCCCCTGGCTCACGTACATTGACAAACCTTGGACAAAAGTTCAAGAGAGAGCAAGAATTATAGTGCATCTCATAGACTAACCCTATATTCCTCTAAATTTTCTATCTGCGCTCGTATCCAGACGGTCCAACTTTTAGCACGTGTGATGCCTCCAGTCTTATTGGGCTGTGGCCCATTTTTTTGCCAGGTGCTCCGACCCCTCGCGTTACGCGAGGCATAGGACCTGTCACACCTAAAGGCAAACACCCTATGTACCACTTGGCAGAAGCCCTCTACGTGGGCTCTCTATTAATTTTTCCGCCAATAGATTGGGCTTGGTCCAGAATTTGGATTAGGTGACTGTGACGTACTCCTAAAGACCCGGCACAGAACATGCAATATAGCATAGAATCTTTCGTTTTAGTAGTAGAAAGAGTAAAAGGAGGATTCATCTTTCTTCCCACGAATCTACCATTGGATCACACAACAGCCGCTTTAAGATCTATGCAAGCGAATGAATGGAGAGGTTCAAAGTTTTATCCAACGGTCACATCACGAAAAAAGTTCTTTCACATGAAAAGTACAGCCCAAACCCGAGTAGCAAAATAGCACCTAGGCTTCTTATTAGTAGGCCGCTGCCATATCAAGAATCAGACTTCAAAGAAATTGAAAGGCAGTTTCTGCCTCAGGGTGAGTGAGAGAGCAGCAAGGTATTTCATATTTATAGTTTCATGTAATATACATATATACATTTGAGAGATTTGTGTGTTCTGATATAACAAACAGACGCAAGATAAGATAGTTCAGGTTAAAGGAACTAAAAGTAGATAGTGTTAGTTCCTTGATTTGTGGCTTCTACCCTCTTCTTTCATCGTGGCTTCTTTTGATTTTGAATAATTTGAACTCTTCCTGCTATCACTGGCCCTCAAGCTCAGCATAGGGTAGAAGCTGAGTTTGGATCACAGAGCATAGAAAGGAGATCCAGAGAGCGGCTTAGTGAAGATGCATGCCAACCGGTTTTGAGAATAACAAACCAGGTTGTGAGTTGTCCTAGGGTAACCTTATTTCATGAATGTAGTGATAAGCAAGCTCTATGTGTTAAGCACAAGCATGTAACACAGGATTAATAGTCATGTGACTGTATTGAGAGTGTCATAGGTGTAGGTGAATGAGAGAGATTGACACAACCAAGGCTATGCTTTGATGGAAAGAGAGAATGAAAATGCATGAAACAAAGAGAATAGTAAAAGTAAGAAGAAACTCTCTTCTGAAATTTTGATTCAATAGCTAAGAAATAGATTGATGATAATGTTAGCCAAAAGGACCGCATTTATAGAAAAAAATCCTAATTTAATGCCTAAGCAATCTAAAACAAAATAGAAAAAGATCAAGACTTGCAATTCGTCCAGGATCCTTCGGGCTCTCGTTGACCTATTAAACGATTGAATCTGTCTCCGAAACTAGCTGTGTTGGCAAAGCAGTCAGGCTCATGGAGCTCGGAAAGAATTTTTTGAGTTGAGGTCTTATAAGCAATTCTGACTCCAGATGAGAGAGTTATGCCCGTTTTAATACGGCAGGATTAAAACCAATAGGATCGAATGCAATCAACCTAATTTCTTACTCTTTCAGATCCGATCCATCAAATCAAGTAATTTACCAGCTAAGACGACCACATCAGAGATGCACACCTATGTCTCTACAAATATAAGTAATCTAAACAAGCTCAGTAGTAGCAAAAATCATGGAGCAAAACTTAGTTTCAACACTCAAGAGCAATCGTGAGCTGCTTTTTTGCAGTTCAAGAAATACAATTTGCTCCAAGTAATTGCAATAGGTTTATTATGCTCTCAGATTGCTAGTGGTCTGCAAGTAGCTCTGGTGATCATTTTTGGAAGCCTAAATTTCTTAGCAATAATCGGTTTCTTGTCTCTTTCCTTAACAAGGAGAAGCTTGCTAAGATTGTTCACAAAAGTCCTATCTCCTTCATGCACTTCAACTTTGTGGCCTTGCCTTGTCTATCTCTGAAGGTGCCGGGCCTCTCTCTCTTAAAAAGCATGCTATCTTGAGGCTCTTCGGCCTACCTTTCTTCTATGGAGGAGCTGAGACACTCTGTTAAATTGTCTCTAGCTTTGGTTTGTAGAATAGGATCACTCCATCCTCCCTATTCAACTGTGATATGGAATCGGCCATTGTTCTTATCCTCTGTAGGGATGCAAATCTTATTCTCCTCACTATTAATGTATCCTATAGTGATTTCACTTATATCGTGAAGGTGGAGATAATGGGATTAGAAGATGCTTCTTCCTCACCAGCGATCACCTCTCTTCTTTTCAACTCTATCTCCGGCCTGAGTGTCAATAGTGATAATCACTATGATCCCTCTCTCTTCATCCTTGAACCAGTTGTGAGGTGGCAGGAGGGGAAACTGGTCTTCCTTGACCTACGTGCCCACTCATCTCACCCTCATGTTCCTTCCATCGGTGATCGAGATGTGTGCTCTATCCTAATTTGGCCCTTGCTCGAACTTAGTGAGCTACTCCTAGATAGAACTGAGTCTAGGCTCAGTCCAACTCATCAACCTGGTCCATCTGTGGTTGGTGATGTGATCGATAGAGATATTGGGATCACCTCACCAGTCAATTATTGTTAGCTTTTTTTTGCTAGTCTTGGCACCATGGACCTTAGGGAGAGATCTTCTGATCTTCTCACCAATCTTTTCTATCCTTATGCTCTGTTATATGTGCTTGAGTCAATCTCCTCTGAAGCTCTTAGATCCTTTCTACCTCAAAATCTCCCTTGAAGTTATCCTATTGAGGTTTATCTTGACCAGCAAACTGAGGCGATTTTGAATTTAAATCATATAGTGTCAATCATGCAACATGTGAAGGATTTGCTGTGCATCTCCACTAATCTAATGTCAAGTTCTATCATGCTCCATCCTTGCTCACTAACAACACCTAAGGACTCCACGTGTGAGGCAGTAGAGGCTGTGTAGTGCTACTCGAGCCCTTCTCTGATGTTTGTTGAGACATCCAAACCCCTTATTGAGAATCTATCCATCGAAACCCAAGATCTCCAACCAAGCCTTACTGATGACTCCTTAAAGCCTCTATTGTCCAGACTTGGCTCCTAACTTGCTCCCCCTTCTTCGAACATCCCTATCCCTTCTATCATGGCTCCTTCAAATTGACTAGAGACAACCAAAAGGTGCCAATAAGCAAAAGCCCAATAGCCCATTAAAAAATCACCATTCGCCTTATGTCTTCTAGAAGGAAGAAAATTTAAGTCGGGGAGCCCTCAAATACCTCTACAACTATGGTAACAGTAGACTCTAAATCTTTACACTCTCTCTCATCTGAGACTATCCTATCATGGTATAAGCAATGTGGCATTATTTCTCCAATCAAGATGCAGAGAAAGTAGTTCAGCTAATCCTAGAGATGAAAGCTAAGTGTGCCAATGTTGCCTCCTCTGTTCCATCTAACTAGATAGTTTTCTCTCTGTTTCCTCTAGTCGTTTGTTATCCCTCTTGTCTACCAGTGTATATCTTATGCTGGAATATTAGAGGTCTGTTAAGGACATTATCATCTCCTCAAATTGCCATGTTGTTAGTCTGCAAGAGTCCAAATTGGATTCTATTCCCTTCTGTGATCGGAACCTTATCGGACGGTTTATTGATGCTTGGATTGCTCTCAATGCCATTGGTTCCTCTAGTGGTACTCTCCTTAGTTGGGATAGTTCTAGATTCATTATCCATTAGCAACTTTTCCTATCCTACTTTGTTACCATTTCATGGCTTGACAACTTCCTGAAAACTTCCTAGTGCTTCACTGTTATCTATAGACCTATGGATCATAATCTTAAGAGAGGTTTTTGGGAGGAGTTGAGAACCATCCAAAACTCTTTCACCGGCCCTTGAGCCATTGGAAGAGATTTCAATGCTACCCTTTGGCTTCTTGAGCATAGCAATAACCCTCATCCTTGTGGTGTCATATTAGGTTTCTTTAATATGATCTGTTCACTCCAGCTAATTGACTTATCTCTTAGAGGCCAAGACTTCACTTGGAGTAACAAAAGAGAAGATCCTATCTTTGCAAAACTTGATAGATTTCTGATCTCTTCTAATTGGGATGACCTTTATCCATCTTCCGCTCAAATGGTGCTGCCAAACCCTTACTCCGATCACTATCCTATCCTACTCGATTTTTCCAAGCAACTCAAATGAATAGCTCTACAAATTTGAGAGAGGTTAGCTCTCTCATGATGCTATTAATGATATGATGGCTTCTCCTTGGAAGTTTGTACCCATATCTGATGATGCAGCTCTAGATCTAGTTAATAAGCTGAGGGCCACTAGAAAAGCTCTTAAGATTTAGAGTTCAACTATTAGATCTAATTTAAAGAGTTTCAAAGCTTCTCTTCTTCAAAAAAATTCAAGATTTTGATAGGAAGAAGGAATCCTCTATGCTCTCTTTAAATAAAAATCTAGATCGATACCAATATAAAAATGATCTTTGGAAAATCTACCTTAATGAAGAGATCTATTGGAGTCAAAGGTCTAAAGTTAGATGGCTCAAAGAAGATGATAATAACACCGTTGCTTCCATAAGATTGCATCTTTTAGAAGAAAGTGCAATTGGATCTCTGGTATTTATTGAGAAGGGCAATCTCTTGATGATTCTACCAAAATCAAAGAAGCTTTCACCTCCTTTTCAAAAAAATCTTTAGTAAACCGAAGGCCTTTCCTCTTGAACTGAATTGGGGGCAATAATATATTGTGTTATTTCCAGATCTTGGCACCCTTGATGGCTCCTTCTGTTGGAAATAGTGTTCCAAAGCCAATCGTCAGCCTGTTGACGGTTGTGCTCTTTGTTGTATTAGTACATGAATTAAAACTTAATAAAAATTATTTTGGTATTTTTCATCACAAA